>PVKB01007297.1:0-38563 GCA_004027205.1 Ctenodactylus gundi
CTAGGGGGCCTGCCTGCCCCTACTCAGGCGCCCTTTTTGGCAAGAGTGTAATAAAAGTTTCTCTTCTGTGCACTCTGTCTCTGAGCCTGTCCTTTGTTCTGCACAGGTGGGCTTGCTTCTCACAATGGCGGTCCACCTCTGCGCCCACAATTTTGGATTCCTCCATGACTTAGGCTGTTCTAAGAACCTGGGGCTTTGTGGGAGTTGTAAAGCGCCACCTAATGGTAGCAGTGGTACATTTTCAGATGAAGACGGCGGACCTTTTGATTTCACAGGCTTTTACCTGAGCAGGTGACTGGACCAAGAGGAGCAAGTGGGGGAGGAGGGATGAAGGTCACGTCACAAAGACTGGCTTGACCCTGAACTAATACCTTAGATTTTATTGCGACGGGAGACAGTGGGGTTGTAGTCAGTGAGGGATACAGGGTCCCCCAGAAATGGACAATTTACCAGAAAGCAGGATTATAGAAAACGCAGCTGGCAGTAGTAACTTGTGACAGTCTGTAGCTGACCATGCCCCAGAACCACTATGGATAAACATAAAGTGGTTGAAAGACAGTAGGATGAATCTTAAGGGAAGAGTATATCTAAAGCTACTTAAGGGAGGGCTTCAACAGCTGCCTAAGGGTGGAGGACACAGCAACCAGACTTGGCAAACCAAGCTACATAGGACCGTCCCTTACTCAGTTTCACTGTAACTGGTGCTGGACCCAGTACTCCCCTTCCCCCACACACGGAGCACTCACAGGGCACACAGAGCAATATTTCTTTGTAGTTCTTGTTATACTGACTGAGTCCTTAGTGAGTTTTCCCTTGGGGGTAGTAGCCATACAGATCGGTGCTCCAGTGTCAAGAATAAAATCCATGTTGTGCTCCCTAAGCCAGTTTTAATTGTGTGCTTTTGGGGGCTGACGCGAACAGAGCCGGGTGGCCTTCAGGCAGCTCCTAGGTCTCAGGTGTTGTCTTGATTGTCCTGATGAGGGCCCTTCTGTGGCTTAGCTGCAGCCACTGTGGCCAGTTTTTCTGATTTTTCCTTTTGGGGTCCTGCTGGTTAGGACACTCCCTTTTCCAGTGTCCCTCTTCTTGACAAGGTGCACAGGGGTTCCTGCCCCGCGGGAAGTAGCAACCTTTCTTTAGGGTCCTTTGGGGGGTCTCCTCTGCAGGCGTATTATCGTTGTCCTTTGAGGCCATGGCCATGATGTTGGCCTTCTTCTCCAGGTTGTTTCTCCTTTTCTCTTTTTTGCCATTTCTTCTTCATGTGCCACTACGTTAGTTACTATACTGATGAGTTGGTCAATATTTGCTCCTGCAAATCCCTCAAACTTTTGGAGCCTCCAGTGTACATCTGGGACTGACTGCTGCACAACGTTTGTGTTCAGCACGGAGTGGGGCCTCTGGGTTGAAGGGACTATAGTATCGGTAGGCATAGCACAACCTGTCATAAAACTCTCTGGGGAGTCCATCCAGCTTCTGCATAACTTTGCTCACTTTGGAAAGGTTTTTGCCCCTTGGGCCCCATTGCAGACCCCCTCACCGCTTGGACCCAGAACCCAACACCCATAACTTAAGGTAGGAAAGGGTTATGTTAGCTCCCAGTTTCGGGAGGCCTCAGTCCGTTCATGGGTGGCTGGCCATGGTGAAGTTTCTGGCAAAGGACCGGCAAGAGGAAAGCTGCTCATGGATCTCAATTGGAAGCAGGAGAAATGACATTGAGCCACGCCCCAGTGATCCACCCCTTTCAGTCAGGCCCCACTTCTTAATAGCACCACAAACTACTGGATTGAAGACCACAGCTGAGGCGCCTTCCAAACAGGAGGGTCTGGGGGAGTATTCTCGGTTCAAGCCATAATGACACTTGAGCATGTGGGCTGCAGGTGAGCAGACTCCAGGTGAAGAAATTCTGAGTGTGAACACCGGGCAGCGGGATGCCAAGCCCACAGCAAGCCCCTCCAGACACTGTCAAGGAAAAAATGAGCGGTAGGGTGAGATAGGAAGGGGTCAACCTATGTGAGATTTTATGTGGACCGTGAGCCTGAGTGGGTGGGTTTCAGGGAAGGGATGAGCAGGACAGAGAGTGTTCACACCATCCAAGCCTCATACAGACCCCGTGTCCTGAACCACCCTGCCCTGCTCAGAGCAATCAGAGGAAACCCAGCAGTATTGGCACCGGCCAGCCCAGCCCCAGAGAGTGCCCCCCGTCTGATTGCTTTCAGAACGTGGGCCCACAATCTGGACCTGCCCACAGAGAGCAGAGGGGAGGGCTTGGTGGATCGCTGAGATTCTGCACCCTGCGTCCCAGGTGGAGAGAGTGCAGCTACCAAGCGTGGTCCAGTCCCCGCCACTGAAGATCTCACTTCAGAACTCATCTGTAGCCACCCAGAGACTGAGTTTGGCCTCCAGGCTGCCCTAAATGGGTTTTCACACTTAGGCGAGGGAGAAGGAGAACTCTGCGATAGGAAAAAACACCACTCTTCTTGTATCAGTTTAACTGAAACTAATAGTCTAATTGAATTGGAGAAGAGTGCGGAAGGTTGTAAATATACATTGTGGTCTCAGCCACACTCTCACGTGCTTATTTAATTTCAACTAGTGATGTCCAGATGAATAGATATGAAAATCTTTTTGTTTTGATGTTCTAATTACATATTTTATTTAAACCAATAGATGCAATGTAGGGGCTGGTAGGCATAGCTCAGTGGTTAGAGCACTTGCCTGTCATGCTCAAGACCCTGGGTTCAAATCTTTAGTGTTATATAAAAATTAGCCAGGTACGGCAGGTATGCCTATAGTCCCAACATTTGGATGGCCGAGGCAGGAAGATTGCCATGAGTTTGACACAAGCCTAGGCTACACAGTGAGTTCAGGAGCAGCCTAGACCGTGAAGCGAGGCCCTGTCTCACAAAAAAGATTTAATAATTATCATCATATATTCAATATAAAATTATTGCTGAGACATCATCTATTAACTATGCCCTGGAATGTGTTTGGAACTCGGCGTAGATTTCACCCTTAGAGCATATCTTTATCTTGGCCGCCTACTTGCCAAATGCCCGTGCACGTGCCAGCCGGCACCTGCAAAATGGAGAAGTACAGCTTTTTTCAGTATAAGTTTGTACAGTTTCGGGCCAGTGATACTATTGATAATTTTTCCCACTATTGTCTGTGGACATCTATAAGGTGATGTTGGTATGTCAACATAGAATAAAACCCACACTCACTATTTCAAAGCCCTCTTTCTAACAACCCATTGTGCACCAAGTACTCCCCAACACTCATCACTGGGAGAATGGTTTTCAACTGTACTGGTGTCAAAAAGTTGGAGACCACTGTATTAAGCATCGAAATTAGGATATTTTAAAGAATCAAGAAGCAGGGTAGGAGAAATTACATAACTCAAAAATGCAAAATAGGCCCAGTGGCACAGACCTACAATCCTAGCACCCTGGGAGGCTGAGCCAGGAGGATGGCAAATTTGAGCCCAGCCTGGGCAGCTTAATGACTTGGCAAGACCCTGTCTCAAAATCCAAACTAAAAAATGGGCTGGGGATGGAGCTTGGTGGGAAGGCCCAGGCTCCGTCCCCAGCACTGCATTTAGAAGAAGAGCAACGTATTTTTGCAAAGATCTTGAGTTACTCATTTGAAACTTCTGGTTCTCCAAGCAATGAGGACACCTGTGGCTGTGAGTGAAGTATGCGCGGCTGGTACAGAGCAGTTTGGGCCAGTCAGGGGCTGGTCAGTGGCTACATGAATTCTGGGTAGCTGCAGCCGTAACCTCTTCACTTCGGCTCTGAAGGGCAAAGGCTCATGGTCATTGGCTGAGCACAGGCCTTTCAAACCACTGCCACCAACAAGCCAGCACCTGATGTGCACCTCATTAAAGTATTTCTCTAAGTGGCACCTGTGCAATTGCCTTACTGAGCCAGGCCTGTTGCAGTCATGCCCAAGAGGGGACAGCTTCCGGGACGTGGGTCCCAGGGGACTTGGGGTGAAGTCACCCTACAGAGGATGATTGGTGAAAACTTTTGTTTTTCACCTGGACTCCAGACTCAGATGCAGAGCCTTGGGGGGTAATCTTGGCAAATTACTTTTGGGGCTAGGAGGAGGCAAAACAGGAAATGCCAAAGGCCTACCAGCGTCCACCTGGTCATTCAAGTGATTATATCTGACCATTTTTATTCCCAGTTATTGCAAATCCGCATCCATATATGCGTTTACCCGGCTGAGGCAGGGAGCCTCGGCGTCACTCAGGGGTAAGGCCCCGCGGACCCGCCTGCCATGTGCCCTTGGATCATCGTCTTCTTTGTCCTGCAGCTGCCCACCTTGGTGTGTAACCTGGCTAATGAGGACTGCCTCCGCCGGAGGAGCACCAGCGTGCGCAAGGCTGGGGACGTGGTGATTGGGGGCTTCTTCTCCCTCTACATCACCATGTACTACACGGGTACCTTCGGCCTGAGGCCTATAAAGGACCTGTTTTCCCTGCAGTAAGTCTGTTCTTGTGTGCTTATGATCTTCCTGGTTACAGGGCTACAGAGTGCCTAGAAGTCGGGGCTCCTTCTGTCCGCGTTTCCTGTAGGGCTGCCTCATCCTCCCTGTCCTCCCCCCACAGAGTCAGTCATCTGTAAATAATTGCGTATCCTGTTCTTCGTCGCCCTTTAAATATGAGAAGAGAATTTAAACACATTCAGCTTCCCGTTTCCAGGGTTGGCCGCGGAGGGAGACACCTCTGTCCGCGCCTGGCCCTCTGTGGCGGCATGAAGTGACGGTCCTTAGAAATACCACGCAAAGCATCAGACTGAGTTCAGTACCAAGCAGCTTCCGCAAAAAATATTCCTTTTATACAATCCAGGGTTTACTCTTAGTTTTTTTTTTTTTTTGATTATGCACAAAATTTATTATGTTCCTACAGAGTGACCACTGCTGTGCGTGGCCCACCTGCTGGATAGACTTCCTGCCTGGAGCGGTTGTGAGTCTCAAATATTCTGCACACAGGTACTTTATGCAGCACAGGCCCCGTGCCTCGTGGAGCTGCGAGCCCAGGAGGGAAAGATCAGTCTCCCGTGAAATCTTCTGCTCCAATGTGACTTTTTCACTTGGACACAGCACAGTGTCTGTTTTCGGATATTAACGATCTTTTCTGCAGTCAGGTATATAATTAACTACTGGGCTATGCAACATGTCAGAAAAGCCTTGCGGAGGACTGGTGCCCACTGAGAAAGGGATGTCACCAAGCAGTGGGGGCTCGTGTCTTTTAGCCAAGGCTGGAGCCACGAGTGCTTGTTTCTCTGGCAGCTGGTCACATCTGGCCGCAGCAGGGTCAGGAATGGAATCTGGGTTTCCATTACATAGATGGTGCCCATACCCGTCCCATAGTCCTGGTCATGTCCAGGTGTGGGATTGGTCTTTATTCTTGGGCCGTCTTCCACTGTTTAAATAGTTTTGAAGACAGGGACTGATCGTGGTGCCTAAGCACACTTCTTGGCTCAAGCAATCCCCCTGCCTCAGCCTCCTGGGCCACTGAAGCTAATACAAGTGTCATTACATCTGGTATGTGTTTTTTTATGCTCATAATTTTTAAAAACATGTTTAGTGTGATCAATGCATTTAAGGTACAAACTTTGACTCTGGTAGCTGCTGCTCAGTGTTGTTTTGAGCTGGTGTCAGGGCTGCAAGATTCTGGGGGTGGCTGAGTCAGAAACATCTGCTGAGAACCCCCCTGAAACCCGGTAAAGAAAAAGTTTCTTTATGATACTTGTGGGAAATGCTGAGAAAGGTTCTACCCATCCTGGTATGGAGTTCAGCATCGCAGCCGCTGGCGAGGTTTGCACTGGGAAAGAGGGGGTGCAGGGCACCCAGGGTGCTGCCTGCATTATGGGGAGCTCACCACCAAAGATCAATTTTGTTTTATACTCCAACATTTTATTGCAAAAAGTCTTTTTCATAGTTTAAAGTGTATAGTTCACGTATGCATATGTGCAATGACCTCAGTGATTATAGCAAAGCCTTGATATTATCTTGGACCCTTCACATATGAATATGATAAATTCATAAGAAACGTTATTATACGTCTCTCCTGCTCTGCCTCCCTGTGCTGATCTGACAAGGCATGACATGTGCTTCACACATGTCAGCGTCTTCACGGTAATTCAATTGCTACCATGATGTTATGTGTTATAAGACTACCACACTTTAACTTTTGCCAATTTTTAGGTGTTCCTTCCTTCTGATTAATTTCTCTTGCTATGTGTGTTAGCTGAGAGGTCGTTGAGAGGCGCCAGCTTGTAGGACACTGACGTGAGCTCACTGGGTCCAGCAGGTAGACACTGAGGAGGAGGGTGGCCCAGATGAACACTGTCTGCATACTGCTGGTGTGCAAATTGCCAAAGAGCTCTCTGGAAACAGCAACACACTCTCACGAGCTGTGCAAGGGAGTCCTGTGTTTCCACTCTCATGTTTAAGAAGGCCTGAATTGACATTTGCAGATGGTGTCTGGGTGATGTATTTATGCTTTCTTGTATCAATGACTATATTAATTATGCTTTTATATACTAACATTTGATGCCTTGATCTCTATCAATTTTTTATCTTACTTTATAATTAACTTTTTATTTTACATTATCAATTTTTTGTTTTATTTTTTACTTTTAAATATATATTTTATATATTTAGTGAAGGAATGTTTTTGTTGTCAAGTATTTAAAAATAGTTTACTGGGCTTTAGCTCATTGTGAATATTTCTATACATACAAGCTGAAAGAACATGAGCTTTTAGATAGCAAAAAACATACTCATGTTTTTGTCCTGTTTTGTTCTTTTCTGTCAGGTACGCAAATCTATAATTTCATATATAAACTCATCGTATTTCCATTATTTTTATTATTCTTCAAAAAATTTAGTACCTTTTGAATTTATCTTGCCACAACTCTACATATATCAGCTGAGCTTTCTCTTTTACAAGAGTTTAATTTTAAATCTGATAAAATAATATCAAACTACTGATTTTAGCATGAACACTGTAATATAAAAATTGTACACTTATATGTGTGAATATAAAAATAACTACACACTGGCCATTTATTTTTCCTAAATATCCCAGTGTCTTTCCCAATCTATTTAATATGCTATATTTATTGAATAGTTTGAATTTTTAATTTTCTTTCTAAAGTAATAGTCTCCTCTTATCTGATTTTTTTTTGCTCCTTTAAAAAACTTCCCTTGTTTCAGAATGCACATAAAGTAGTTTTCATCATTTCTGTTAAAGGAAAAAACTTCTTTCAATATTTTAATTAAAATGGTGGCGACTTGACAGAACCCTTTGGTGAGCATTAACATTTATGCAAAGATCTTTTAAGTCGATGTTTTTTCTGGAATCTCACAGCCCTGTTCTGTGTTTCCCTAGGGGTTTTGTGTCTGTGGCCCTGTAGCCCGTGTTTTCTTTTGAGAGCTCTAAGTTTCTGAATTCATACTAAGAAGCTCTAGACAGTCTTTTCTGTTGTCCCTGGCTGGCCTCCCCATGGTGGAAGATCAGGGTCTTTGAAGTTTACTCGTGTTTGTTATGTAAATAATATAACCTTTGTGGGATACCAATTCCTGTGCTTTAAAAAAAAAAAAAAAACAATCTTTTCTGCTATTTTATTGGATATTTATCTCACAACTTAGGAACTTCAGGCCGGCGCAAAGTGATTCTGGTACTAACAGAGATGATTCTGGTACTAACAGAGAAGTACCGTTTCAGCCCCTGTGTTACTGAAGATGCCCCCATGCACAGCGTCCCTAACGACTTGATCCCACAGCTTCCAGGGAGGACCGCGTGTGAGCAGTAGTGCACTTCGGAGTTCTCTAAGCTGCAGACCTGCCAGGAGGTGGGCAGGCGTCTGCCCACAGCATCCCTGCCTGTGTCTGCCCTTCACCCACCCCACCAGCGACCATCATTTTTTGCCCTAAGCAAAATTTAAGCTTGGACTTGAAGAGATATGGGTTTTTTCTTTTAAGATTTGTCTGTAATCATCGGATGCTGATAGTGTATGGAACGCAGTAGGGTGTGCTAATACATACTTAAATGATTCCATGAGGAAATCAAAAACATGAACGTATCTTTCACCTCTCAAACTGCCCCACACAGATGAATGTGGATAGAGATCCTGGTTTAGTTGCATCCGAAACTATTTTTACAAAAATATCTTTCTAGTTTTCTCTAGCCAGACCTCCAGGCCTTCGGTTTCAGAACTTCAGGAGGAGGAGGCAGGGCAATCGCTTGGGCAATTTAGCGACTTGCTCTATGCTGGGGTGGGGTTATCAGTGAGGCAAAGGTCCGTTTCATGAACTGCTTAGACCTCTGAGTGGTCCCCATCCACGTTTCTGTGGACAGCCATTTGCCTGTGCCTCTGTGAGTGACGCCTCAGCTGTGCTCCTGTGGATGGCCCCCCGCCTGTGCCCCTGTGTGTCACCCCTGAGCCCCCCTCTTCTTAGTAACCCCAACAAACTCATGCATCTGGACGGTGGTGCAGTAGGTTACTTTGGCCTGTCTGCTGTGCCCTATCTGTTGCGAATAGACACAGGCGGTCCTGTAATCCCGCGATACTTAGTGAGTGTGATTTAGTGAGATCCTGACTCATAATAAATATGAATAATTGGCTGCGTAGGAAGGCCCAGTGTGAAGGCTTTGTGATTAATCACTGGTGTCACAGAAAGCCATTAAAAACTAATGTATCTAATCAGAAGTGCACGTTTGTTAGTATTCTATGCCACATATATACCTCAATGGATACACTGTTTATTCTGGCAAAAATGTCAGGACATGGAAAAATCTAATATTCTCATGCCTCACGTAGGATCAGTAGTTGTTTAAACTGTGTGGAGTGTCCATGACATGCTCATGTTAACTTCTTAAAAAAAAACACTCTTGTCCATATTTGTTTAAGAACTTTCTAGTAGAGTAAATATTTAGTATTAAGTACTAGACACAACTAATCTTCAATTATTTTGGCTCAGCATGTATTAAAGTGTTACCTGTTGGAAGCCTATAGTAATATTAGTATAAGTTTATCAACATTTTTAATTTTAGTCCCCCTGCTATTTTTATTTTTAAAATTAAAATGGTTTTTCCTACCAATCAATACAGTGGACTTGAGCTTGCGCGGTGTTGTTATTCTTTTGCTCGGTGACACTAACATTTGTCTTCCCAGAAGTTGTTTCTCCTCATCAATCTTTTCTGAATAATAGATCCTTTATTGACTTTTTCCCTAGAAATAGATCTGCTGTTTGCTTTTCTTTGAACCGATTTTTTTTGTTTTATCATTAACTTGAGCTTTTACTTGGACACGATTCTCTCTACCCCCATTTTATTAGGATTTATATACAATATACAGTGGTTGCATTGAGCTTGAGAGCTCTGTGCACTTGTGTATTGCATCAACTTCACAACCGAACTGAGTTTTTATTGCTAGCCGGTACTACTGTGTTAATTTTTACACATTTAAATTATCTTCTCCCCTTGTTTTGAGGTGAAAGTTCAATTCACATCCTCACAATTTTCATTTTTGTTTACTTTCCAAGAAAGGCGTCAGGCCTGGCGCTCTGAGATACTGAGGCGAGCAGAGCATGCATTTTAGCTTAGCCTGGAGAACTTAGAGAACAATGAGACCGTGTCTCAACATGAAAAATAAAAGTGGGCTGGGATACAGACCAGTGTGAAGGCCCTGGGCTTGATATCCAGGACCACCAGACAGACAGACAGACAGACAGACAGAGGGAAAGAGAGAGAGAGAGTCATACAAGTAGATTAAGGAAGTGTGTAAATGATTACAAATTATAAATATAAAAATTTCGCTTAAATATAAATTATCAGATTGGAAGGAAAAATTAAAAATTACTTATGGTTTACAAAAAACATAAACCAAAATAAATGTAGACAAATTTAAGGACATACTATAGCAGTCATTCTAAAATATTACTATGTAAATTCTGAGCAGAAAAAGTCATGGTTGCTGGGTTAATTTCCAATAAATTAGATAAAGAAAAAAATGTATGATTGAAAATAATGGCATGGAAGATGCATGTTCTACTTGTAATAATAATGTGGAGACTGGAGTTGTCACAAAGATAAATTGCAATTTTACGTATTATTTCTATATTATTTTTTATATAAACCTCAAATGGAAAAGAAGAGATGGGATCAAGTTTTGTTGATAAGCATGAGGAGGGGGAAGAAAGGATGATTAGAAAGGTTAAGAAGAGAGAGATGTAGGATGCACGGGAAAACACCTGCCACTGTACTCAGGACTTCCAACCATCCTCTCTCCAGGAAAAACCCATCTGTGGGTTAATAGAATATTTCAGAATGAGATTGGTGAGCTTGACTTGTAATAAATAACAACTCAACCCACAACCCTCAGAAGTTCTTCTGGGCTGGGGATGCAGAGCCACAGTGGGACATTTGCCAAGGACATGGGAGGCCTGGGCTTGCCTCGGCACCAGGGTAAAACCAGCGAGGAGAGTCCACGCTCTCCCCCTCACACAGGACGCTCGGCAAGAAGTCAGCAGGAACTTGGCTCTTGACCAACAATTAGCACAGAAAAATAATGCAAGAGGATAGTAGCTGTGGTCTGGCTGAAATCTCAGATGTCAGGAATAGCTCCGCAGTAAGTTGTCCGTGGCTGGAAGATTACTTGCACTCAAATTTGTAGGAAAAGGGAGGATAGAGTAACTTTGAAAACAAAGTTACTTGGGTAAACCACTGCTGCTTATGTGATCTTTGCATCAATATTAATTTTACATGTTTTCAGACTGCTTTCCCCCCCAAACCTGGTCTTTTTATTGGTACATATTTGTGATATTTCGTAATTAGGTTTTACTCGGGGAATTTATGCACAGACGTAAGGCATCTGAGTCGTTCTTGTTCCCTCTCTTTCTTCCCCTCCCTCTCATCTCTGCCTTGCCCACATCCTCTTCCCCAAAAGATGGTGAGTATGAAACTTACAGTGTTGGGTTTCTAGATTCCTAAGGGTGTCCGGGCCTGCCAATAAGCTCTGCTTCTCTTGAGTCCCTGAAATCTGTGGGCAGAGGCATTAGGGCATCCACGACGGTGCACCGGCTTGGGAGACGACCTCAGACCGAGTCTCCTCCCTGAGAATCTCTTCCTCTCTGTGCAGGCTCACGCCCAACAGCTATCAGAAATTTCTGGCCTTCATTTTTGCCATCGAAGAGATCAACAGGAACCCTCACCTTTTACCCAACGTGTCTTTGGGATACCAGTTCCATAATTTCGTGCACAGCCACTGGCGGCTTCTGGAGAGCTCCCTCGTTCTGCTCGGCGGCCAGGACAAGATCCCAAATTACACGTGCGGGAGGGACAGCAGGTCTGTAGCATTGCTCACCGGAGCGTCCTGGGCGACTGCTGCTCAGATCGGGCCCCTGCTGGAGCTCTACAAGTTCCCCCAGGTGAGAGGTGAAGTCCAGACTGAGGCGGGTGAAGGGAAGGGTTGGGCATGCATTTCTTCTAGTGCAGAATCTCAGCAGGTGAGTGTAGAGACCTGGTGGGTTGTGAATTCTTTGCAGAAAAAAGAGGAGGAACAGAAGAAAGGAAGGGAGTTCTCTAAGACCCTCTGACTAGTCTTTCCTCAACCCTCCACACCCCAGGTGATTAAGGTGTGAGATAATTAGAAAGATGGGAAGAAGGAGGTGTTTTCCTACCACTTCCAGTCTTTTAGGACTTTAGGTCTGACATTGTACTTTACGGCAACTCTAGTTTTTATTTTCTTTCTCACATCATTTTGAACTTTCTTTTTTTTAAGCTCACTTTTAGCTCTTTTGATCCCATGCTGAGTGACAGTGACCAATTTCCTTCCCTCTACCAAGTGGCCCCCAAGGACACAGCTCTGGCCCTCGGCATGGTATCCTTGTTGCTCCACTTCAGCTGGACCTGGGTGGGGTTGGTCATCGCAGAAGGTCAGAAGGGCCTTCAGTTTCTCTCAGATGTGAGAGCAGAGATGGACAGGACCAGAGTCTGCGTGGCCTTTGTGAAGATGATCCCAACTGCCCTCGTGTCCTATGTGTCCAATCCGCAGAGATACGACTTCCAGGCCCGGGAACCATCACCCGCAAACGTGATTATCATTTACTATGACACCGAGAGTGTAAGTGATGTCAACTACAGCATCGGGAAGCATCTGGTGACGTGGAGGGTCTGGGTGACTAACTCACAGTGGCAGGCTGACACAGCTGGGAAAAATTTCATACTTGGTTCATTCCACGGGGCTCTCATTTTTTCAAACCACCATGAGGAGATTTCTGGTTTCAAAGATTTCGTCCGAGCGGCCACCCCTTTCAAATATCCAGAAGACACTTACCTCACTACATATTGGTTTAATAATTTCCGCTGCTCCTTCTCGAGTTCCGACTGTGCACTGAGGAATTGTCCACCCAACGCCTCCCTGGCGTGGCTGCCCGCGAGTCGCTTTGACATGGCCATGAGCGGCGGCAGTTACAACATCTACAACGCTGTGTATGCCGTGGCCCAAGCCCTCCACGAGCTGCTTCTGCACCAAGGGCATATGTCACCTGAGGAAAACAGGGAAGCCATTGTGTTTTCTCCCTGGCAGGTAACGAATCTTCCATTGGATGGCAAACCCTGTCACGAAGATCACGTTAGTTTATTCCACAGGTGCTCTGTCGAAAGAGTTTAGAATCTCATTTCCAAAGAGTGTGAGAGGCATACACTGGGTGCGCGCGCTGGAAAGCTAAGTCTTGGACTGGGTAGAAATGGTCATGGAGGTCACAGATCTGCTGGTGAGGGAGTAGGAGCTCAGAGACAAAACCCTGCCCTTCCGCCCACCTCACATTCTCATGAAATAGTCTCATCTTCCCCAGGAAGCTGTCCAAGGACAGCAGGGAAGCGGGGAGTCCCCTGTGAACACGAACGTGCTAAAGCTCGTTAGACGAATTTGTTCCTTAATACTGCAGCCCCTTTAGGGGTTAAAGATGTCACTTTGTAAGTTTGATGCTATGAGAATAATCAGAGAACCTAGGTGCTGGAACTTTCCATTCAGCAGCCAACTTTTCTCTATGGCCACGTGCGCTGTGTCACTGGGCTTGACTGGAAAGCTTTCTCTAATATGCACTGACACTGGCGGATGTCATGTTTCAGTCCTCTGTAGGCTTTACTTCCTCAGACAGTAGTGATGAAATGCGTCCTAAGGCAGGGACAGAAGCCACCTGGTGGCCTTCTCCCTTCTCATTATGTGCTGTAGGTCTCCATCCTGTCCCCGCTGATGGTGTGATTGGTTTTGTTTTGTTTAGCTCTGCTCCTCCCTGAAGGGCATCCAGTTCCGCAATCCTGCTGGGGACCAAGTGACCTTGGATCACACAAGGAAAATGGATGCTGCGTATGACATTTTCAACTTTTGGAATTTTCCAGAAGGCCTCAGATTTAAGGTCAAACTCGGAACATTTTTCCCACAGAAGCCTCAAGGCCAACAACTGTCTGTAACTGAGTACAAGATAGAGTGGGCCACCGACATCTCAGAGGTAGGCAGGGCCCGATCATACTGAGCTCCATGAAACATGAATAATCAAAGGATCGTGGACGGTTTTGTGCTCCCAGTTTTGCTCCAAAACGGCCACATTTGGAAGTCAAACTACTCACTTCCTAAGTGAGAGAAATTTCTTGAGTACCAACTTTCTGATAAATAGGGAGAAACACGTTCTTGAACCATATTTTTGTAAATATGGATGTTTCCTACTATTAAAAATGGTATTTGGTTCTATAACTTTATTTGTGCATGTCTGTATACACATTAAGTTGATCACTCTAGTTTATCACTCTGGAAGACTGACTAAAAGGCCAAGAAGTTGCCAACTTGTATTATTTTCCTCAGACACCCCGATCCGTGTGCAGTGAGAGCTGTGGTCCCGGTTTCAGGAAGACCCCTCGGGAGGGACAGGCTGCCTGCTGCTTTGACTGTACCCGCTGCCCAGAGAGTGAGGTGGCCAACGCCACAGGTAGGAGCAGCCTGAGGGCCACATTCACTGCCTCTGGCTTATGTTCTTTCACTCCTTCCATCTGGGACATTTTTTAAAAATCTTGCATACAATAGCACTGTAGGATGTCTCTACTGTTGGACTCACACTTTAATTGTTCTACTCAGTTCTGTCACCCTTGGAAGGACATCCACTCTGTTCCTTGAGCTGCAGTCTTTGATTTATTTTCTATTTGTTTTCTTTTGCTTTATTTCATGAGTAGGGATTAGCTGGTGGAGTGGGTGCTCTACCAATGTGATACATCCCCAGCCATTCCCCCCATGTTTTATTAGTATATATGTATGTGATACACGATGGTTATATTAAATTTGAGAATTTTGTACACACATATATTGCCACAACTGCACACATTCCCTTCCCCACCCCTCTTCTTGCCCTTCCCCATTGCCCTGGACTCCCAGCGTTCCCCTTGTCTCTTAACATCTAGGTATCTCACTCTTATTATCTATCATACTCATATTAGAGAAATCATGTGACATTTAACCTTTGATCCTGATTTATTTCACTAAGCATAAAGGTCTCAAGTTGTACCTATGTACTTGCAAAGGATTCATATCTATCCGTCTTTATGGCAGAGTAGAACTTCACTACATACATGTATATATCACATTTTTAATCCATTTGTCTGTTGATAGAAATTTTGGCACCTTCCATGATTCAGCTATTTTTAGTTGTGCTGCTACAAACATGAATACGCATATTTCTCTGTTATATGGTGCTCTTAACTCTTTGGGAAAGATGCCTAAAAGAGATATCGTTGGGTCAAATGGGTTATCTGTTTTCAATTTTTTGAGGAATCATCATACTGCTGTCGTCATAGTGATTGTTCCATTTTACATTCCCACCAGCAATGTTAGCAGTGTTCCTGGTAACCTCTCTGTCATTTGTTGCTTTTTGAGTTCTTGATATAATCAGTTCTTCCCTCTAGCCTACCCTCGAGCTTGAGGTTCTTCTGCCTCATCCTACTTACTAGCTGGATTTAGAGGACTGTGCCACCACACCTGGCAACTTTAATGTCTTTTTTTCTAGGCCATCTTAGTTACTATTTTTGTCACTGTGACTCAATACCCAACTCGAAGGAGAGAAGACTGATTTTTGGATCATCGTTTCAGAACATGGGTGGGCAGCTGACAACGGTGGAACCGTGGGTGGGCAGGGCCATGGGTGGGAGGGACTATGGGTGGGCGAGGCCAGAGTCAGAGAAAAAGCTCTTCACAGCATGGAAAGACAAAGTCAAGTCAGAGGAAGGAAAGGTGGAACCAGTACACACCTTCAGAACAAGCCCCCAGGCATCTGCCTCTTCCAACCAGACCCACATCCAGCAGTACACAGCATCCACAGGTCCATGAGGCTTTTGGAGGACACCCCAGACCCAATACAACATTCCACCCCTGGCCCCAAAAGACTCATGTCTACTTCCTAGTGCAAAATGCATTTTGTCCTTTTCAAGAGTTTCCAAAAATTTAACAGTTCCAGTACTGCTTAAAAGTCAAGTCCGGAGACTCCTCTGAGACACAAGGCAAACTGTCCGCTCCTGTGAAAAACAAAGTGTTAAACACTTTGAACAGACAGCGACACAAGGAAGACACTCCCATTCTAAAAGAGAGGAGCAGAAGAATAGGAAGCAAGTAGACTGAAGCCAGTTCTGAACCCAGCAGGGCAAGGGTTACATTCTGTACCGCCATGTCTACCTGGGTAAACTGTGGCCAGATGTGAACTCCAGAGGGCTTGGGTGGCCCCACCCCTGCAGCCCTGCTGCTGGCCGAAACCATCTTCTCTCTTTTGGGCTGGATCTGCTCACAGCCTGAAGCTTTTCTCGGCTCTTCTCTTTCCAATCAGCATTCTACTCTTCTGAGCTCCCACAGGAATCTCCCATCATGCTCAGCTCAGAGCACTCCCAAGCTTTTCCATTCAACATCCTAAAATCTCTCCAAATTCCTCCCACAAACCAGTCCCAAAGGCTTCCAAGCCACAGCAGGTAAAGTCACAGGAATGATCCCGCATCTCTGGTATGAATTTTTGTCTTAATTGTTAGTATTGTAGCACAATACCTGATATTGACAACTTTAGAGAGGAAAGATTTATTTTAGCTCACAATTTCAAAAGTCACAGTACATTCATGGTTGGGCAACTGGAAACGGTGGAACTACATGGTGGGATCAGAGCCCGAGAAAGAGCTTCTCACGGCGTGCCAGGACAGAGCCAAGTCAGAGGAAGGAAGAGTAGAAGCAGCACGTGCCCCTCCAGGTCAAGCCCTAAGTGTCTGCCACTTTCAGCCAGGCCTCACCTTCGAACAGCTCATGAGGCTTTTGGGGGATGCTCCAGATCCAAACCACAACATGGAAAAGCATACTTTGCTCAAGAAAATGATTTTTTCTCCAGTTTATGCTTTCTAAGTTCCATTTAATTTAACACACAGTATTTCTAAACGCCAACTTTTGTGCTCTTTGGCGCCACATTGTGATTGCATGGAAGCCACTAATCTGGTGCATGCTTATTTTCTCAATGCCTAATGCTGTTCTTGGCAGCACACCGGTGACACAGAGATTGTGTTGGGTTTAAGGCAGAAATCTATTTGTGGTACACAACATGCTGAGAGTACAGCATCACCTCAAGAGCTTGGTTCTTCTCCTTGCTTTTCTAGAATGTATAGGTGAGCAGGGAAACCATTGGGTGCCATGAATTATAGTTAGGGTCACAGAGCAAAGGGAGGGGTCCCAGTCAGTCTCCTCTTTTGGCTTCTTGGTCAGCAGCTTTCCTTTTTTTTTTTTTTCTTTCTCCCTCAGACAGTGATTCATCTGGGTTCCTTCTTGGCATGGCCAAGATTCTTTCATTTCTCTTTTGTTTTGTTCAAGAAACTGCTGTTTGGTTAAAAAATAACACAAACAACAATTTGATGAAAGAACTCCAATGACAGCCTAAGGCTGTATGAGAAAGAAGTCGCCAAGTTGAACAAATGACCGTTTTTATGTCTCCCTAGACATGGAGCAGTGTGTGAAGTGCCCAGATCACCAGTACGCGAACATTCTGAGGAGCCGCTGCCTTGAAAAGTCTGTGACGTTTCTGGCTTATGAAGATCCACTGGGGGAAGCTCTGGCTGCCACAGCCCTGAGTCTCACCGTCCTCACAGCTGGGGTCCTGGGGCTCTTTGTGAAGCACCGAGATACCCCCATAGTCAAGGCCAACAACCGGGGGCTCAGCTACACCCTGCTGGTCTCCCTCGCCTTCTGCTTCCTCTGCTCCTTGCTCTTCATCGGCCGTCCCAACACGGCCACCTGTGTCCTCCGGCAGACCACATTTGGAGCCGTGTTCACTGTGGCTGTCTCCACGGTCTTGGCCAAAACCGTGACTGTGGTTCTGGCCTTCAAGGTCACTGCTCCTGGAAGAAGGGTGAGGCGGTTGCTGGTGTCAGGGGCACCAAACTCTATCATCCCCATCTGCTCCCTGATCCAACTCACTCTCTGTGGCATCTGGATGGGGACAAACCCACCCTTCATTGACACTGACGCCCACTCTGAACATGGCCACGTCATCATCGTGTGCAACAAGGGCTCCCTCACGGCCTTCTACTGCGTCCTGGGGTACCTGGGCTCCCTGGCCCTGGGCAGCTTCACTCTGGCTTTCCTGGCCAGGAACCTGCCCGATACCTTCAATGAAGCCAAGTACCTGACCTTCAGCATGCTGGTGTTCTGCAGCGTGTGGGTCACCTTCCTGCCCGTGTACCACAGCACCCAGGGGAAGGCCATGGTGGCCATGGAGGTCTTCTCCATCTTGGCCTCCGGTGCGGGGCTGCTGGGCTGCATCTTTGTCCCCAAATGCTACATCATTTTGTTAAGACCAGATAGGAATTCTCTGCATGATGTTAGAGATAAAACCCATTTTGGAAGAAAGAAACCTTTGTAACATACGTATTTTTAAAAAATCATAGTGGGTCAAAGGGAAGTCTGCGTTTTTACGCTCACATATTAGATTACAACATGGGATTTACTTCATAAACAAGTGAACAACTGACTCGACTTTTCTCTACTGAAGTCACTCCCATGTGTAACTGTCATCTTTTCAATTTCATTTTTATTGTGGATATTTTCTTTTCTTTTTTCCTTTTTTTTTCTTTTGTTTTTGGTTGTTTAGACAGGGTCTGGCTCTGTGCCACCAGACTGGTCCTGAACACACTGTTGTAGCCCAGACTGGCCTTAACTTGGGACAGTCCAACTGTCTCAGCCTTCCAAGTGCTGGGATGACAGGTGCACACCACCACGCCCAGCTCTGTGTAGCACTAGGTAATTGAACTCAGGGCCTTGCCCTTGCAAAGCAAGCACTTTAACTGCTGTGCCATTCCTCCAGCTCCTAGTGTGGATATTTTCATTTCTCCCATTAAATCTGTAGTAAATTCTATACTTTTTCTTGAGCTTGGTTACATCATTCATTTCTTGGTTCTCCTTGGCTTTCTCCATCCTTTCCCTGAGTTTCCATGTACCACCTTTGAGCTTAGGTCACCGTATCACAGATTCTTTAATCCTTTCTTTAAGTTTTTTCCCTTTTCAAGATGCACCTGCCTGTAACACCCTGTTTTGGTGTCTTGGGCTGACAGTTGTGGGTTTCTCTTCTACACTCGCCTCTCAATATTCCTGAGGATATTTTTTGCAGGAGTTCTTTTTCATATAACCTTTAGAAATCCGTGTTTGGCTTATAGTATGATATTAATAAATACTCTTTAACTTATAAAGGTAATTTATATGGAAACTGAGGGGAGAACTTTATGGTGTGCTACAGTTTTTCTGTAATAGGTGGAACTAATCTTTCCATTGGTCTTGTTTAATCATCTGTTAATACGAGACATCTATCTATACATCTACATATTATTTGTATATATTATGTACGTTTATGAATGACATGCAACAATTTTCCCGTCGTATTCATTTCTGGGTATTTTTTAAAATGCTCATCGCATAAAAATATTTACCACATTTTCATGTACTTTATGTTTTATATGGAAAACACTATTCTATCAAATTTAAACAGATTTATTGGTTCCCAGACTTTTCGTTTTTGACTCCTTGGGGTCTTAGTGCCCACAATCCTGTACTTCCTGCTCTCTCTTCTCTCTTTCTTTAGTCCCCCATTTTATTTCTGCCTTTTCTTTACACTACCAACATGGTGCTTGATCAGAAAGTTGCTTCTATTATTTTTATTTTCAATGAGAGAACCAAAATACATTCATCATCTAATAATATGTATGTATTGTCATTGGAAACCATCATAGATAAGAAACAAAATATGTATTAAAATTATTTTTAAAGTCAAACTATTTCTTGGTTTGTGTATTAGCTACTTTCTCATTACTGGAACAAAACCCAAAACCCATTAACTTAAGGGTGGAGAAATTTATTTTAGCTCACATTGTGAGCAGGTCTAGATCCGTTAGGGGTTGGCTGGCAATGGTGGGAGCACATGGCAGAGGCTCCCAACATTGGAAGGAGGGAAGCTGTTCACGGCATGGCACACAGGAAGCCAGTCGGTGAGGAAGGGTGGAGTTAGCAGACATCCTTCAGGTCCGGCCCCAGTGATCTGCCCCTTCAGGACCAAGCCTCGGGTTTCCACCTCTTCTGGGTGAAGCCCAAGTGTTCCACCTCTCCTGAACACACCCCACTGTGGATTCCAGACCAGAACCCAATAGGTCAATCTTTGTGTGGACCATGCCTCAGACCACGGGATGCTGGGCACGTTGACAGACTAAGTTCTGAAAGTAGAACTTAATCAAAGTCTATGTAAATATTTTCCTTTAATTAAGCAAAATATCTTAATCAGATTTTCCTGAAACAAACAAAAAAAATCAGAGAGCGTCCGGAGCTCAGCCCAGTTACTCCCTGCATGTGCCACCTCTCTCCCTTGGATCTCAGGTACACGGGTTTATAGCCCTCTAATAAATGGGGAGGAGGGCTCCAGTTTGGGGCTTCATCTGTTGAGTGGAGCCTCCTGAGACCCTTAAATATGAGTGAATAGGGCTTCACGTGGGCGTTCTAAAACGTGTGTGACAAAAACAGCCATGGAGAATCACCGGTGATGCTGAGGGGTTCATCTGGAACTGCCCAAAGGGCTAATTGTGTCACACTTAGTTCTGCATTTTGGGTAAAGGAAAGACCCATCCTTAATTTTTTGGGTGGATCCTGGCATTATTTCACGTTAAGCCCTATTCTTCATCCGATTTGTTTCAATTGTTCACCTGGCTACTAGAGATCCTTCCCCAGGGAATCTACCTCTGCTCCTCGCTCCTCTCAGGGCTCACCCTGACCTCCCCGGAGCCCCGTGGAAGGGCAGGCCACTCCGAATGCACTAGTAGGAGTCTCGCAAGTAAGTGCAGCCCAAAAATCTCCTGATTTTTATCACCAAAATGTCCACAGTTTCTGTAGGCAATTTCATCTAGCCAGCGAGGAGACGCGACAGGCAGCTGCCTCCTGCCCAGTTGTCCGGCTTCAGAGCTCTTCACGCCTTCTCTAGGTGTTTGCCCTCGGAGTCTTCGAGATACTCGGATTTGGCAAATGGATGTCACTCATGTCCCATCTTGCTCGCCACCGCCCTATGCACATATCACTATTGAGGCCTTGCTGCGGCCCCTCATGAAGGGACAGCGGTGCTGGTGTCCCTCAACCCTGCCTTAGGGCATGTGCCACCTCAGGAGCTCCTCAGGGGAGAAAGGCAGATAACAGCCCTGCCTACACCAGCTCCCAAGTGGCAAAAGTGTGCCCCAGAGGACTTTAAATTTGTTCCTGGTGGCCTCTGCAACCCTCAAAGGCGATAAATAATTGAACAGGCACATGGAGTTTTAAAACAAATGCTTGTTAAGCAAAAACAAGGGGGAGTATAGGAGATGAATAGAAACCCCCGCAGGAAAATCACATGTTGCTGTAATTACTCTTAATTATTTAATGAAGATGCTGATGGTTTTACAGCAGCATAAAAGCATTGGGCCAATATTCCAGCCTCTCAGAAATATCCCTGTCTTACGGAAGGACCCAGCAGGAGGACCATGGCAAAGTCCATTCCCCCTTCTGGGGGAGCGTGGGGTGCGAGCCTATGGATGAGCGTCGTCACAGGAAGGCCCTCAGGGCTACCAGGAGGGCGCCCTTGGCCCCTTCATGGCCAGAACAACTGATTCCTCTGATGAATGATGTGCAACTGGAGGACACAGAGAAGACGAAAGGGGCCATCCCTGTTCCCACCGCCTCCTCTTCAGCCTGGCCAGCCCTGGAAGAGCCACCAAGGACCAGCAGAGCCCCACAGGTGGTATGGGCAGTGTCCAGAAGCTGGCCCACCAGGCTGAGGTAGTAGTCTCTGTGACAGAAAAGGAAAAAAGAAAAAAAAAAAAACAAGAAACCTCAATCCTTGTCCTGGCTCTGCTCGATGTCATCACTTATATTGTAATTATGCCCATATATGCAGAGATATACTTCTTGTATTGGGTTTCTATAGAAACCTCTTCGTGTCTCTGGGAACCAGCCACTTGGCTAGATGCCCCGCTCCCAGGGTCTAATGATTAACAGTTTTATAATCTCCCACAATTATATGATAACTAGTGGCTCATTGGTGAACTTTGTAAGCATTTGGGAGCCTGCTAATACTGATCTACTCAACTCCATGACAGAAAAGAAACAATGGAAAGACTCAGCCTGTTTCACGAAATCAGCTAAGATTTGCTTCCCAGAACTGACAATGCCACCACAAGAAGCGAAGTTTATACACCCTTTTTCTCCTGAAGTAAAATTATATATCCTACTCTATACTGCAATATATGTTTTAAGGAGGTTACATCACTGCCACACTTGGTTTAGGGCAGGCACATAACTTAGTGTGGTAGATTCTTGGAAAAAAGAAATACTCTCAATAACAGATGAAAAATGCAGTGAAATAACTCTTCATTTGACAATAAGGAATGACAAAAACAAACTTTATTAAATGAGAAATTGGATAAAACTGTCTTGGTTCCATGAATGATATTTACAAAATCCTAAGGCAAACATCACATTTTGTGGTTTGAATTCGAAAATAAGAATGTGACCACTTCTGCTGAAGGCAATCATGTCAGAAAAAATAATGTCAACTCAAAAATGTACCGCAAAGGAAGCAATATAATTGGTTGTATGTTTTTGCAACAGTAATTCGGGGCCACCATGATCCTGAGGCTCTGGCCGAGCTGAGTGAATTCCATGGAAAGACAGACCAACCCTCTGCCAGGACTACAGGATGATAAAGGGACCCAGACCCTACTGGGCTTGTCTGCAAATGGCCGGGGGCCTGATAACCTCCCTAGACCTCCATGCAGACAGCTACCAACTTGGGAGAGAAACTGTTCAACCTCTTGTGTGACTGAGTGAGTGAATGAGAACCTGTTGAGGGCTGCATGGCTGTGAGACCACAGAGTCCAAGTGCGTCCTAATGTACAGTTCTGTGGCAGCTCCTATGGCATAATGGCAATTCACATCTCATAATAGGACCTCTGTCCTGGTCCAGAGATTATAGGGAAATAGCTTCAGCCCAGAAGCACCTAAGTTCCCTAGAGGGGAACAGCCAGCTGGATGACCTGAGTGACCCTTCCCTTGTATGTCTGTGACTCCAGCGCAAGAGGGAACATGGGTAGAACTAATTCTAAGCCTACACCCACTGCTTTAGACTGTCTAATAAGAAAACTTTAAGAAGAGCTAAACAGCGGATGATGGAGTTAACCCCAAGCAAGCTCTGAACTTGCCTTGTGAAAAAGCAGAATGGCCTGTCTTCGATGTAGACTGGCCTCTAGAGGGCGCGCTTCACCTTTCTACTGTTAGAACAATTGTTTGTGAGATTACCCAGGATCCTGGCCACCCAGATCAATTCTCATATATAGGCTGCTGGCTGCAGATAGCCCAACCCTACTCCCATGGATCTGATTCTGTGCTAACTCTACAGGGACACTGTAGAGCTTTCATGACCAAATAAAAGACTCCAAACCAACACAGGACTCCAAGCCAATTAAACCAATCCACCAAGATGACCAAGATCCTAAAGACGACCCTCCACTCCCCCACCATATGTTTCAATAATCTTGTCCCCACCAGTAAATACCCAAGGACCCTTCCCAGATACCCAGGGGCCCCTACCAGAAAGCCCACCTCCTCAGGGTTAACCCCTGCACTGATGCCCCAGTTCTGAGCCAGTCAGAAGATGCACTAAGTCCACTCAACCATCTCCAGCCACACCGATCCCCCTCCAAGAGACTAGAAGCCCCAGATAATTGGTCCTGATAAAACAATTCAGGGAAGACAGATACTCCTGTATTACCTGCCGTTTGACACTGCTGACCTCCCAAATTGGAAACATAACACTATCTTATTCAGAGAAACCCCAGTATGGTATGTGGGAGTCGCTCTTCTGTCCTCACCAACTGACTGGGGCAACTGCTGCCAGCTCTTACATTCCTTAACACGGGAGAAAAGAGGTGCATCGTGTCTGAGACTCAAAAACAGCTTCAGGAGCATGCCCCAGCTGCTCAGTTAAACCCTGAGGCCTAGGCCAGGGAGGCAGCTCCCAAGGAGGACCTGAGATGGGACCCCAGGACTGAGGGTGGGAAAGCCAACCTGGCACAACACCATGGGGCTTTACCCCAGGGACTTAAGGCTGGAGGCAAAAAAGCCGACCAGTATGTCTAAACCCACAAAAGCGCTCCAAATATCACATGAGGCACTTTCAGATGAGAGACTCTGAAATATTCCAGATCTGTATCTCTTTTTGACCTAGAGGTGCCCAAAAATCAGCACATGACTGATGTGGTCTTTGTGGTCCGATCCTGTAGAAATATTAGAAGGAAACTTCAAAAGTTAGAAGGGTTTCATGGATGAATACTACTCAGCTGGTAGAGGCGGCCCACAAAGGTTTTGTCAATCAACACTGGGATGATTAAAAGGAGGCAGACAAACGGTTAGACTCGACTGTACCATCAGGACCACAGGGTGATGAGGGACACGTGAGAACAACCTGCCCACCACTGTGGGGACGTGTGGAAGTGAAGTGAGCCACAGACACAGGGAAAGTGTCCCTAAACAAGAGAGCTATGAGGACACTGGGGCATGAGAAGGCTCCTGGTAGACCAGGAAGGAAGCCAGGCTAGCCCGCTGTCCCTGTCCCCACTGGGAGCGGCTTCCATGCCAATGCTTGTGACTCCCATAGCAGGAAAAAGCATAAACAATTCTGACTTCGGTGACATGTCCTCTCTCACAGATGCACCGGTCACCTTCTGGTTCCCTCTGACACTCACGTTGCCCATTTAATAACTACACCTCTGTCTACAGGACTGACAGAAATAGTGCATGAAGACAGAGGAATGTCACATGTCCACATGAGACAGAATCCAATTCTAGGGGATAAAAAAAAAGCCTCTCAGCTCCTGATTCATACACCTGACCTTCTTTGCAGCTCTGGGCGGTGCAGTTCGCCCCAGGTCAGAGGTAATTCCGGCATTCGAGGTGGAAACAAGTGCTAACTATCACGGGTGAGCACCTTCCAGCCAGGTGGAATGCCACCGCCGGGATGTCAGGAACCAGTGTGTGGAGAAAGGAGTTCCCAGCAGACACCGCTGCTCCTGAGTGGGACGCACTCGCTGAAGAACTGGACGCGATGGCCTGGATGGTGTTGAAGAGGACATCTCGCACCCAGGCAGGACCAGGGACAGGGGGATTGAGGTCAGGTGGAAGATGATGCTTCAGTGTTCACCATTTGATCTACATGCTCATTAATAATTCATTTTCCTTCTCTTTCTGTTGTTTCCTTTTCTCTGGGGTCTTTGGTGCATTGCTCTTCCTTTCCCTGTCTAAGATGTCTTTAAGTATTTTCTGCAATGCTACTCTCATGGATATGAATTTCTTTAGGTTTTCTTTATCATGAAAAATCTTACTTTTTCTACTTTGAAAAATATTTTCTCTGGATATAGCAGTCTGGGTTGACACTACATTCTCTTAGCACTTGGATGTTGTCACTCCACGATCTCCTGGACTTTAGGGTTTGTGTTGAGAAGTCTGGAAGTGTGTACACTAGTTTTGCTTCTCCTCCCTCACTGGCTTCCCGTTTGCAATGCCATGGGAAGATGCCTCCCATCCACCTTCACCATGTGCCTCCACCATCACCAGCCAACCATGGATGGACTGTGACCTTCAGAAACTGTGAGCTAAATAAATCTTTCCTCCCTAAAGTTGTGGATATTGGTTACTGGGTCACAGTGACTAAGACGTTCAGGAAACAAGGAACACACGTGGCTGGAGTTTGAGCCCATTTGACAACTGCACAGACAGGCACAGATGACGTAGGGATGTTCTGTGGCTGCTCTGAGCCCTGGGTGTGAGGCTGTATCTGCAAGTCTCACACTCTGGATGGCAGAGGCCTAGCTGTACTGGCTGAGCTGGGCTTCTCAGACCTGCGCAGCTGATGTCTGAGAGTGAAGCTTTAGTTGCAAGCTACTTGCAACATCCCAAAAGACAGCCATGCAGATGGCCTGTTGACAAAGACTGTGGTAAAATTACCCCAAGAGGAGGAGGCCCGGAGGACCTCGCGCTAAGTGTGTCTAGATGAACTCATGTGCCTGGAGGGGAGAGGCTGACCCTGAGCCATCTCCTAAGTTGTGATTCTCACGTGGACACCAGGGCTCAGATGCAGAGCTCTGGGGAAAATTGGTAGAAAATTACCCTGGAGTGTGGAGCAGGCTCTGCTGAAGGAACTCAGGGTTATTAAGACACCTTCCCCATCTAAACAATAACACAACACACATGCAGTGTTCATACATAATGGCTGACCCTGCGCCTACCTCACTCAGCCCTGAGCCTCTGCAGGATGCCTAGGATGCTCCCTCTCAGGCTCATCACCTTCCTGCTGCAGTTTCCCCTCCTGGCGGGCAACTTTGGTGATGGGAACTGCCTGGCCCGTGGGGCCACCGCTGTGCACAAGGACGGACACGTGGTGATCGGAGGTTTTTTCTCCCTCTATGTTGGTTTTTACTTCACTGGTAACGTTGATCTCAAGCCGAGCAAGGACTTCTACCCCGTGGAGTAAGTGTGGTTTCCATGTATGCATCTTATCGGGTTGGAACGCCTGCGGGTCTGTGGAGAGATAACCCTGCCTGTGTCCACCTGCCCTTCTCCCCACGCACACCTCCACACAACTGACCAAAAGCCAGTCTGTTTTCTCCCATATCTTTTTGAAAATTGGGTAAAAAGAATCTTTTTTTTTTCTTGTTGTTATCTTCCCCTTTCCAAGATGAGAACCTCAGGAGATACCACGTCGGACCTACTGTGCAATCCACAGGCCTCCTCGGTCCTGAGCAGCCTCCAGGTGGGGCTTAGTGAAGCCATTAGAAGCACCACCTGAGCCACTGTGCTAAGTCCACTGCTCAGGTGTTATGCCATATTTTCTACTGTGTATTAGATGTTTGCTTGTAATTTTCATTCACAATTTACTTACAGGCAACCCTTCTTATGTCATATAGGTTGGAGGCAAAGTCTTAGGGTTGAGCAACTCCCTCGGCGTAACTTCCTAAACAGTTGTAGATACGTGCGTGTTTGTTTTTCTCATAATCTTCCAAAACATGTTTGACTTTATTTGATGCCCCTGCGCTAGTTCTGATGCCTGCTGCAGGGTGTCACTTCTGAACTGGTGACTGGTCGCAAGAGATTTCAATGTGTGATGTCAGGAAATTGGCTCTGAATCGCCTAAGGTACTAAGGGAAATTACTTTTTAAAAAAAACAACTTTAATTGGAGACTTTTGGAAATACATTCAGGCTCGCTCTGGAGTGAGAATTTTATTTCTTGATAAAGCTGCTGAAATCAAGAAGAGTTGTATAATTTCACCTTCATTTTTTTTGATCTTGGTGCCTTTGGGTAAATGTTTTCATTTCTCAAATAGGTCCTTCAGGAAGATGATTATGAGGGACTGAAAACTGGCTGAAGAATTTGTTCACGGTCTCTTCCTCGTACTTGTTAACATTTGTTTCCCCCTAAAAATGTCTCTTTGTATCAGCTTTGCCTGAATAATGTCTATTTTACTGGTCACAGAGCTGATCATTAGTTTTCAGTGGAGCAATCTGAACTGTACCTCACATTCTTGTTCTCTCTGGTGTCTTGTAACGATAATATCATTCATAAGAAAGCCATCTAAATCTAATAATGATTACCTCTCAAAACCCAGCTGCCTTAAACCATCACACTCAGGGTTTGAGTTTTATCATATCAATGTGGGAAGGGGTCACCCCCACTTCAATCATATGTGATAATGTGCTTGGCTGAAAGGTAAGAATTGAGTCTTTTCCCTAAGGGCCTCTCTGCTCTCCATGGCAGGCTGATGCCCAGCAGCTACCAGAATGCCCTGGCCTTGATTTTCGCCGTAGAAGAGATCAACAGGAATCCTCACCTTCTACCCAACATATCTCTGGGCTATGAGGCCCATAATTTCATGTATAGCCATTGGAGAATCTTGGAGAGTTTCCTCATTCTGCAAACAGGACAGGATGAGGCTCCTAACTACACCTGTGGGAGACAGAACTTGTCCGTAGCATTGCTAACGGGAACGTCCTGGGCAACCTCTTCTCAGATCGGACCACTGTTGGGGCTCTACAAATTCCCACAGGTAAGGGGAAAGAGGGGAAAGGGACACACAAAATCTTGTCAACATGTTGCCCATCTTAGGTTCCTAAAGATGCTGAAAGGAATACACTGAGTTTATGTGTCACTAAAACTGCATAGTCTCAAAGGTTAAGTACACAGGGATTGGAGGATGCCCCAAACATTCTTTGTCTGCAAGACCAGAGAGGGAGAAAAAGAGGAAAAAGTTATTACCTAAAACTCAGTCTAATCAGATAATTTTGTAGAAGACTCTTCTGCCTGTTGTAGAAATTATGAATTGCAAGTGTATACTAATAAAAATAAATTAGAGAAAACAAAACTCAGAGTGGAAAGATTACAAAGGAGAACCAAGTGTGTCCCTCTGTCCCTCCCGGCTCAGTAGCCTCAGGTCCGAGATGGACTGTTGTCAACTGTTCACGTTGCTCCCAATTTCTCTTGTAGCTGACGTTCGGCTCTTTCGATCCTATGTTCAGTGACAACGGCCAGTTCCCTTCCCTCTATCAGATGGCCCCTAAGGACACATCTCTGGCCCTCGGCATGGTTTCCTTGATGCTCAATTTCGGCTGGACTTGGGTAGGACTGGTAGTCACCGAAGGTCAGAAAGGCCTTCAGTTTCTCTCAGATGTGAGAGCAGAGACGGACAGGAACGGAATCTGCATCGCGTTCGTGAGAATGATCACAACGGCCCTTGTGTCAATTTTCACAGCAACATGGCGACATGATTTTCTGACCAAGGAAGAAGCTCCCGTAAATGTGGTTGTCATTTACTATGACACCGACAGTCTAAATGACGTCAACTATCAGATAGGCCAGCATTTAGTGACATGGAGAGTCTGGGTCACAAACTCACAGTGGCACGCCGACATATCTGGGAGAAACTTTCTACTTAACTCCTTCCATGGGACTCTCATTTTTTCAAATCACCACGAGGAGATTTCTGGCTTTAAAAACTTCGTCCAGACGGTGAACCCCTCCAAATACCCGGAGGACACTTTCCTTGCTCTGTACTGGTTCAAGAATTTCCAATGCTCCTTATCCGATTCTGAGTGCGCACTGATAGACTGTCCGCCCAACGCCTCTCTGGCGTGGCTGCCTGGAAGTCATTTTGAAATGACCATGAGTGATGGGAGTTACAACCTATACAACGGTGTGTACGCCGTGGCCCACGCCCTCCACGAGATGCTGCTGCAACAGGTCCAAACGCAGCCACTGGGAGATGGACAAGGGATGGTGTTTCCCCCCTGGCAGGTAATGTCTCTCTCACTGGGTGGACCGTGCTATGATCTAGGGCCTTTCTTAAGTAGTTCTACACACACTCCAAGTAGTATATCAGAACTCAATCCCAAATCCAGTAGACTCTGTGCTAGTTTCATGGCGGAGGTAAACTTTTCCTTGGTAGGAAAGGTTGAAAGCTAAAGGGGCCTCCCCAGAAAGGAGTACAGGTCTCTAAGCTCTCGGCTTTGGCTCTGACACAGGCCAGTGCTCCACCCACCTGAAGGCTTCTGTAAGGAGAACCTAAACTGTTTCCACACCTTGCCTTCCTTTCTCCTGTGTTCCAAACAAGAATAGCTGTTGCTCTACATACCTGAATGGTGCTAAGCATGACGGTAGATACATTCTATGACTTTTCAGTTAATTGTCCAGCCATTTTGGTGTCAATGACCTCACTTTGCAGGTAGACACTTTGGGAACAGAACACGGACCAAGGAAGCCGTGGGCCCACAGCTGAGCGCTGCCTCACGTCTCCTTACGCTGCATGCACACACGGGCTTGAGAGAAATTTTTTCTCTTGAAATAGATTCATAGCTCAAGAACTCTGGGTTATTTCATTCCTCATACTTTTTCGTTCTACTTCCTTGAGTATCCTTGTCAAGGACATGCTACAAAACAAGGAATAAAGCCAATTAGGAGCTGTCTGTCCCCAACCAAGGGTTCTGTCTTATGTCTGAGATTGCTCAATCTGAGGACGCCATCTCTCTTCCAGCTGCACCCCTTCCTGAGGAACACCCACTTTCACAACACTGCTGGAGAACAGGTGCACTTGGATGAGAGAAGAAAACTGGATTCCAAGTATGACATCCTCAACTTCTGGAACTTTCCAGAAGGGCTCAGATCTAAGGTGAAAGTAGGGGAGTTCTCCCCTCATGTTCCACCAGGTCAACAATTATTCATATCTGAGGAAATGATCGAGTGGACCATGGAAATCACAGAGGTGAGTTGGACCTGATCATAATGCACTTCACAGAACATAAAATGTGGCTGTGGGTTTAATGCCTTTACCCCTGTAAAGGAAACAATCATCAAAATAAAACTCATCTGTGAATATAAAATCTTCCACACTTACTTTTCTGATGAATGGAAAGAAACACTTACTTAACCACATATTTATCAACATTCGCATTTCTCATCATTAAATATGCCACTTAATGAAATGATTATATTTCTGTTTATAATTAATTAGCCTTAGATCAAATTAATTTTGTTATTCTAGCTATGGAAGATTATGTAAAATTCTAAGAAACTACCTATACATAACTGATTTCCTCAGACACCCCGCTCCGTGTGCAGTGAGAGCTGCGGCCCTGGGCTCAGGAAAACCCCTCGGGAGGGACAGGCCGCCTGCTGCTGGGACTGCACCCCCTGTCCTGACAAGGACATCACCAATGACACAGGTAAGAGCCCCCCCTATGAACTTTTGTACCTCTTTTCAATTCATCTTATCGAGCTTGGAAATGAAGTCTGAGGGGAAGAACGATGGCGAAATTCCTTTTTCCTTCCATCAGCATTTTCACCCCTTGGGACACCACACTCTGTCCCTTCAACGTCCCTTTAGAATGTGTTTTGTTTCTGCTACTTTTCTGGAAGTCCAGTTGAGAAAGTGGTGTCTTTGGTGCTCATGGTACCCTCCTGAAGTTTATCAGTGGGTAGGAGAGACGACACAGGCTGATATGAATTATGGTTAGTGCCACAGAGCTGGAATAACGCTATGCACACAGGGCTGCAACAGAATGACTTAGGCTGCAACAGAATGACTTAGGCTAACTACGCTTCTGGGATGGTGTCATAGACTTTTTTACCAAAGAGTAGACCCAGTATTGCGTCAAAACAATGGGTGGAATAAACTCGTGTCATTATCAGGAGAAAACAGGCAATTCCCTTTCTGTATATTTGAAGAACATAAACTAAAGTTTGATGTTATTACAAAACACAGCTGATGGGAATAAGGTTTGGGACATGGTATAAAATGGTCTAGAAAAATCAATAGTAAAGGCTTTTGAATACCATAATTACCACCTTGGAAATGCTTGAATTTTTTTGTTTTTGTTTTTGAGACAGGGTCTCGCTCTGTAGTCCATGCTAGTCCTGAACTCACTATGGAGCCCAGGCTGGCCTTGGACTCACAGCAGTCCTCCTGCCTCAGCCTCTCAAGTACTGGGTCTGCACCACCACACCCAGCTTATGTGGTGCTGGGGAATCAAACTCAGGTACTTAGCATTTGACTTAGCACTTGCTAGGCAAGCACTTTAACCCCTGAGCCATTCCTTCAGACCTAATACTTGAATTTATAATTATAAATCTTGACATGGTAGAGTGAGCTCTCTACTGAACACTTTCTATGTAGTTTTTGAAGTGGATATGTTTTAAACTTGCACAATAATTAGCATGATTTAAAATGTCTGTATAATGGACCATATAGATGATTTGAACATATATTCCTTATACAGATTGGGGGTATGGCATTTTTATGTTCCAAGTACAAACACAGAAAGCAAGGTACTCAGCAACCTTAATGACCACATGGTTCTGGTTGAAGAAACACACTGTCCAACAACCTATAGTTTATAGATGAGATTAAGGTAGGAAGTGTCACTTACGAAATCTTGTTACTTAAAAGAAAAACTATCTTTAGGGACAAAAAAAGCACAACTCTTTTGTCTAAAGTATTCATCACAGACTAGAAAAACAGCAAACTGAAAGCACAGGAAATTGAAATGTAGCAAATGAAGACGATACGACAAACTCCTTTAAAAACACAAAGAAAAAGAAATAAAACTAAATTGATTCTGCGAAGAACTACCGATAATCTTTAACACATCCTATCACAAAGAGAAAGACCGCAAGGAATAAAATACTGTCTCTGAAAAAATGGGCCATTTATATAGATAAGCAGTAAATGTTTCCAACGAAAAGATAGTATAATTTTACACCTATGAAAATTTAATTGAAATCCACGAATTACAGAAAAGCAGTACTAAAATAATCTCCACAGAGCCGTGTTCATCAACAAAGTTGAGCCCAAACTCAAAATCTTTTCCCTCAATTTTTATGAATTTATGATTAATATTTCTTTGGTGAACTTTATAAGATCCAGAGCATAAAATGCTGCTGTGTTCTGGTGTCAGACGAAAGGAAATGCGGGGAAACTCAGTTCCTCTCGTGAGGCTGAAGATTAAGACCCTGCGCTGACGAGGCCATTACGGGAAGCAAAGTGTCTAGGCCGCTGCCCGTCCTGAAGCAAGCTCACATAGCGATATGTGTCTTTGGGAAAACATATCATGACCAAATTTGGTTCACGAAGCATGTTTCAGTACAGTAGTTCCTAGGAAAATAGAAATGATCACTATAACTGCGGACAAATGTAATAAAATTTAAAAATTTTTTCCAAATTTAGGGAAAGCAGAGTGACGAAAACAATTCTTGGGTAAGTAGCAATAGGAGGAAAACAGGTCAGTTCCACAGTCGTCTTTACAGAATCCTGAAGCAAACATTGTGCTGGTGGTCCAACAGCGAAGGGCAGGAGGTAGCTATTCTTCACGTGATCACTTCCACCACACAGGAAGGTTGACAATATTATCAAGAGAATAAAGAAACCTAAAATTCTCACAGGAAATAATATAACAGGTGTTAGTTTTTACTGCTAGTAAGTGCATAAGCATAAAATCCAGGGAAGCTAATGGATTTGTAATTATTTAGTGGTGATTAAATATATTAATGTAAAAATCTGATATCTACACTTAACTCACGAACTATTCATACACAAAGTTTCAGAATTTGATACTTACTACATATTAAATTGTGGACTAGCTAGTAATAAAACCTGGGAGGATGTGCCAAAAATTATCGAAAAGCATTTACAACAATCAGGGGTTGGGCACAGCCCGTTCATGGCCGGAAAGACAGTGAGTGACACAAGGATGTCTGTGCTTTCTGGCTGAATTTACAGATTCAATTTGATATTTCTACGTTTTGTGATGAAAGTAAAACCTTTTTTTTTAAACTAAGAAGAGTATCATCGTGCCTGACATGAAGTACTACTGGTCATATCTATTACTCTGGAACCTAGCCAGTTATTGCTGTCTGTCAATAATGGATTGCTCATTGAACAAATATCCAGCGCTTAGATTAGAGAGGGTGATCTTTAAAAAGTATGCTGTGAAAACAGAAAATGTTCTTATGAATATGACAGTAAAGGAAAATAATGTGTACTACACGACCAAAAAAAGGCAGAGAGTGTTAAATGAAAATTGTCCTCTGTATAACTTTTTTTTGCTTATCTTGATAAATAAGCAATAGTATGGTTCACCTGGTGGAATAAACTGGTGATTGGGGGTACTGCAAACAGCAGACACTAAGCAGAGACTGAGAATATTTGTACATCTCTCTAGACATGGAGCGGTGTGTCAGGTGCCCAGATCACCAGTACGCCAACACTCAGCGGAGTCGCTGCCTCGAAAAGTCTGTGACGTTTCTGGCTTATGAAGACCCCTTGGGGAAGGCTCTGGCTGCCACAGCCCTGAGTCTCACCATCCTCACAGCTGGGGTCCTGGGGCTCTTTGTGAAGCACCAAGACACCCCCATAGTCAAGGCCAACAACCGGGGGCTCAGCTACACCCTGCTGGTCTCCCTCGCCTTCTGCTTCCTCTGCTCCTTGCTCTTCATCGGCCGTCCCAACACGGCCACCTGTGTCCTCCGGCAGACCACATTTGGAGCCGTGTTCACTGTGGCTGTCTCCACAGTCTTGGCCAAAACTGTGACTGTGGTTCTGGCCTTCAAAGTCACCGCTCCAGGAAGAAAAGTGAGGCGGTTGCTGGTGTCAGGGGCTCCAAACTCCATCATCCCCATCTGCTCCCTGATCCAGCTCACTCTCTGTGGCATCTGGATGGGGACAAACCCACCCTTCATTGACACTGACGCCCACTCTGAACACGGCCACGTCATCATCGTGTGCAACAAGGGCTCCCTCACGGCCTTCTACTGTGTCCTGGGGTACCTGGGCTCCCTGGCCCTGGGCAGCTTCACGGTGGCTTTCCTGGCCAGGAACCTGCCCGACACCTTCAATGAAGCCAAGTACCTGACCTTCAGCATGCTGGTGTTCTGCAGCGTGTGGGTCACCTTCCTCCCTGTCTACCACAGCACCAAGGGGAAGGCCATGGTGGCCATGGAGATATCCTCCATCTTGGCCTCCGGTGCAGGGCTGCTGGGCTGCATCTTTGCCCCCAAGTGCTACATTATTTTGCTAAAGCCAGATAGAAATTCTCTTCGTGGATTTAGAGATAAAACCAATTCTGGGAGAAACAGGCATTTTTAAGTTACAAATATGTATTTAACATAATATGTATTAAATATAAATACATAGATACATATTTTTTTTCCTAAAATACATCAAGAGGCCGATGCCATCAGTGATGCTTTAGTCACATACTAGATCACATTATGAGGTTTACATCAGTGAGAAGTGACTCTTCTTTCCCTAATAGTCTTTCAGCCACTTCCTCCTGTAACAATCATCTTTTCTGTTTTAATTTAATTCTGAATGTTTTCTTCCATTAAATCCACAACCAACTCTCTTATTTCTGATATACTTTAATGCTCATTTTTATCTTGACTTCCTGTTCAGTTTCTCACATTTTACTAGTGTTAGATCAATTTTCACACTTCCCAATACTCTAATGAGGTTCACTAAAATTTTTTTTTCTCTTCAAAAACTGTTGCAGAAATGGTAGTTAAACCGAGTGAAATCAGAACTCAGAGCCGAGGGGTGAGAAGCAAGAGGAGAGGTATTATGTCAGCAGGCTGTTGCCTGGGTCCCTCCAAAATGGCGGGCCCCATGCTCAGGGGCAGGTTTCTCGAATACTGCTTGTGTGGGGCCTGGCCAGCCAGCAAGACAGGAACACAAAGGAGCATCTGTGAAGCAGGTTTGCGGGAACAGATTATTTTTTAACAGTCACACAAAGGTTATAGAACACATTGAGACACTACGTGGTGTGTCCGGGCCTAGTCTCACTGTGCCTAGTGGCAGGCTCTGCCGGAGCTGTCCTTGGGAAACAGTGTCACAGTTTAACTGCTTCTGGCCCAGTGATGGGGGTGGCCACTTCCCCGGAGGTTGACTGCTTCAGGCCCTGTAGGAGGGGGCTCCTTCCCTGGGGACTTTCTACAAACAGAACTACCAGGCTTAAGTAAAACATATGACAGGCTATAGGGAGGGAGACCTTATGGAGGTGGGAAGGAAATCTGGAGATGGAAGAAAGAACAAGAGCAGGAAGGAAAAGGAAAGGTGACCATGGGACATGTTAGGTACCAGCCTCCCAGGTGAATGCAACAATTATGCCTCACCAACATACACTAACAAAAAAGTAGTGTCCTTTTAATATGCTCGCGAAGGTGTGTTTTGATAGCCGGTTGAGTATTCCTCTTTTCTCACATCTACCTTCTACCGTATTGCTGAGGCCATTTTGAAGAATTTCTCTGACATGTGGCCTTAAGAATTCTAGAACTGGGGCAGGAGGAATGGCTCAGCCATTACAGCGCTTGCCTAGCAAGCTCTAAGTCTAGTGCTAAGTCCCGAGTTCAATTCCCCAGCACCACATAAACTGGGCATGATGGCGTACACCTGTAATCTCAGCACTTGGGAGAATGAGGCAGGAGGATTGTCGTGAGTCCAAGGCCAGCCTGGACTCCGTAGTAAGATCAGGACTACAGAGAAAGACCCTGTCTCAAAAAAAAAAAGAAAGAAAGAAAAGAATTCTAGAATTGGCTATATGCTATAACAAATATGCTTTGAATAATACTTAGAATAATATCTACATGGTGTGCTGTAACAAATTCTCTGAATTTAAGAGAACAAGGTATTGAATTTATACATTAACCCATGGACAAACTTGTTCACGTGCAGTAGGGAGATACGGAGGGATGCATCTTCCCATTTACCCTGTTTAATTGTCCCCTTATTAACATGGGACCCGTCCGTACATGTGTACTCTTTTTAGAGTATTATAGTTCCCATTACAGACATCCTTTATTTGCTTGGTTAGATTAACTCCCAAGTACTTAAAATCTCTTAAATCTACCATGAATGGGATTACTTACCTATTTTTCCTTTGGTGGGTTCATCTTTGGTACATAAAATGCTATTAATTACTGTGCATAGACCTGGCATCCGGCTGCTTTGCTGAACTATTGACAGTAAGTTCAGTTACTGCTTCTTTATCTCCAGGTTTCAGAAGTAAAAGTGTTTCAAAATCTTGTGTGGCTTCATTTATCTTTCCCAGAAATTACTCAAGTAGTTTTTCTTCTGGCAGAAGCTTTAGAACATGAGTCAGGGAAAGAAATAGCGGGTGTGCAGTCTCTTTCGGCTTCTTCCGTTTTCAGAGCCCTCAGATACGCCATTGCTCTGTTAGCCGGAAGCAGCGCGTTGCTGCCACCTGCTGCTACCCTCTGGTGCAGCCCTGAATGACTCCATATTTCTTTGAAAAAATCTATTCCCCATATCTTTCTCCGAAACGGCCTGCTGCTTGTTCCATGTTTCTTCCATTTGTTTCTTCTTCCTTTCGGGTGACTTAATCACTGTGGCAGCGTTCTTTGGAGAAAGGGGGGTTTGGGGAAGTTAAAACTCCGGTCAATTTTCCTACTTTTGTTGCTTCAGGGTTATTTGGTTCCAGTTCTAACACTTCTTCGTCATCTTTCTTGGCATCTTCTAGTTTTTGCAAAGCAAATAGAGCAGTACCTCATCTGGCATAAGCTTTTGTACACTTGCTACTTAAGGCAACTGCACATTGCATTTTGCTACGTGTTTTTGAGCACCATCCACAGATGTCCTCAGTTAGTAGCTGGTGGGTCACTGTCATGGGGGGCTTCCTGCTCCCTATTCATCTCCCCCAAGGAGTGCCAGCAGCCTCACCATCCTACCCACAGCTCTCCAAGTCTTTCTTGTTTCCCTCGCAAACAAAAAAAATAAGAGTTTTTAAAGGTTGGCTATGATTAGAAGCTACAGTCCTTATAAAGGACACAAAGATGTTTGTCTAAATTATTAATAACTGGGTTAAAATCCTAAAGATCTTTTGATAAAAATGAATCATATCATATCCTCTCCACTTCTTCAAACTCATAATGTATCAGAGTTCAGTTTGTAATAAGATTAACTTATTGATCTGTTCTCAATAACACTCAAAGAAAAACTAATGTCAAAAGAGTAACTTTATTTTTTTTCTTTTTGAAACAGGGTCTCGCTCACTTTATTTTTAATAAATATTTTCTTTTGTGTTCTTCACTCTATTTTGCTGAGATTTAAATATCTAATAACATAGTGCATATTAATTATTTTACTAGCAAAGGCCATAAATTAGTCCTTGTCTAAGTATGAATAAAATGTGTGTGTATATGCTATGTGGTTCGTGCCGGCAAATGACTTAAATGGTGCCAAATATATACACATACATATACATATGAGCACTCATTAATTGGTTAAATCAAAAAGATAATAGCTTAAGCCATTACATAGATTATCTGTGTTCTGTGTCATACATGTTTGTCTTATCTATATATGTCTAAAAACTGTGAGGCTCAACACATTCATAAACTTACAAATAAAACCCCAGAATACAGGCATTCTATGGAACCAAATGAGTGTGATAGTGAGGGGAGTATGTGTGGAAGGGTCAAAGTGGGAAGGGAAGGGATTCTAACGTTGAAGTGATATAGATGTGCACAAGATACTCAAGCTCATTGTAACCATCATGTGTCACGTATATTAATAAAAATGGGGAAAATGCATAAATAAAAACCTTAGAGCTTCTAATTTTAAGTTGATTGGTAAAACAAAAGGTAATACTGTCTTGGAACATTACTGGGTTACTAGCTTATCAAAATGATAATGATCCAAATATAAAATCAATAATTACAGCTATTGTGATGTCTGAGCTACTAGGTGCTAATATCGTCATGACATTTGTAACCTTCAGGACAATATGAAGGCGAGCTGGGACAAGTGAAATTTCTATCTTTAGCTTTCTGAGAAACCCTCGTGCAAGTTTCTATGACAGCACAAAATCAGAATAAATAAGGTTGATTGCAAATTTAAAGAAAGAAACACAAAATATACAGGAAAAAATTTACACTATGAGTATACTGGATAGGACAGTAGTGACAATGGTGGATTAGAGAAAGAAGTAAGAATTGCACATCTACTGAAGTCAGCACGGTGTGATTTAATGCCTCACTAGAAAAATTCTGCCAATGTTCTTAGAAATTACATGGAGTTTAGGAAAATTATGCTTCCAGTTAAGAAAACTTATATCTCTCAGAATGCCTTTTTATCTCTGAACCCATGCAGAGAATTTCGCTCTGGCCTTATCAAAATAATGTAGCACTTGGGGACAAAGATGCAGCCCAGCAGCCCTGCACCGGAGGCCAAGATAGAGAAGACCTCCATGGCCACCATGACCTTCCCCTGGGTGCTGTGGTACACGGGCAGGAAGGTGACCCACACGCTGCAGAACACCAGCATGCTGAAGGTCAGGTACTTGGCTTCATTGAAGGTGTCGGGCAGGTTCCTGGCCAGGAAAGCCACCGTGAAGCTGCCCAGGGCCAGGGAGCCCAGGTACCCCAGGACGCAGT
>PVKB01007298.1:0-30782 GCA_004027205.1 Ctenodactylus gundi
AAAAAAAAAAAAAAAAAAAAAAGGAAAAGAAAAGAAAAAGAAAATAAATTAACTGATTAAACCAAGGTTCAAAATATCTGTTCTGTGAAAGTCCTTATTAAAAGCATAAAAGCCATCTATAGACAGGGAGAAAATATTTGTAGATTGTGTATCTAATAAGATATCTGTAACTTGACTTTAGAAGAACTTTCACAACTTAGTAATACATATACGAATAGTTAAATTAGAATACGAACAAAAGACAAACGCTGACATTTGTCAAGATTTACTGATGGCAATGAGCACATGAAATTATGTTCATTATCTTTAGGGAATGACTAATATCACGTGAAGATATCGTGATGGGAAAATGCAGCAAACAAAATTATTTTTCTGTGTACACATTCCTATGATAGAAAACCCCCTGTAATGGAGTATGTTTTCCTTTGTCCTTTCCTACTGACCCTTGTCCAAGTTCTGTTATGAGTCTTACTGAAGTTTCTGCTCTGTAACTCATTTAACCGCATATCTTAGTGTTTGCACAAGCCTTATGGGGAAATGGTGTCAAACCTTCCCTTGTATGACAAATTCAAATCTACGCCCACCAATCAGCAAATGCTAGCTTTATTCCCTGTTAACCAGCCCTGAAAACCCTATAAATTTGGACTCAACTGAACTGAACTTGGGGCCAAGGACTTTCAGTGTCAGCTTTCTAGGTCTGCATGCATAGTAAAATCTCTATCAACTCCAGAGTGCTGTCAGTATGTCTCTTGGTCTGATTTCTATAATAATATTACTACATAATTAATAGAGGAATTAAAATAAAAAGTGCTGATAGTACCAATGCTTAAAAGACTACAAAGAAATGATTTCTTATGCATTGTTGGTAGCAATGTAAATGACAGAGCCATTCTGGAAAATAAATTCTTTAAAAATGAAATATACACTCACTGTATTAACCAGCAATCACTTCCTTGAAACTTTATACCACACAAAAATTTAGACATTACTATTTGTAGTATTTTTACTTGTGGCACCTCAAAATGGAAACAACCTAAACGCCCATTTGTAGTTGAATGTCTAAACAAAATAAAATAAAACAAAACAAAAAACAAAACAGAACAGAACAAAACAAAACAAAAACCCTATGCCAAATGTACATCATAAAATAATTCCTAAGGATATAAAAGAAGAAACAGTTAGTAAAAGTATTAACTAGGATAGATGTCAAAGAAATTAAGCTGGGTGAGAAAAGTCGATTTCAAAAAGTTACATCTATACGATTTCATTCTCAAAATTACAAAACTGTGGAGATAATGCAGGATAGAACATCAAAGGGAGAAGGAATTGACCCTATAAAAGGTCAATGTGATGGATGCTTGTAGTGACGGGACAATTTTATACCTAGTTTGTGGCAGTGATTACAAAAATTGACACCTGACAATATTTATAGTACTATACAGACACACACATGCATGCACACACATGCATGATTCTAAAACTCATCAATCTTGCAATAGGCTTGACCTTCTAAGGGAAATGTCTCTGTTAATACTCTTGTCAGGAATGCAAATCTTCAAACTATAACATAAGAAAACTTCAGACAAGCCCAGGTTTTATGTTACTTACTTCCTCAAAATGACTAGTCATTATTCTTTAAAAGTGTCAAGGTCATAAGAGACAAAGAATCCTGAGGCAGTATCCCAAGTTGGAGGAGACAGAAAAGATACACTGCATACTGAGGTCAGGTTTCATTGTGCATCACATGCAGGTGTGGGATCCAGAGTGCATCCCTTTTAAGGTTAAAAGGACACAAGTGGGAACACTTTTACACAAACTTATTAGGTTGTGTTATGTTAACTTCCTGTGCTTTGGTAGTTTTACTGATTAGTTAAGATGCCAGCATCAGAGAAAACTAGTGAAAGGGTATACAAGAATTCAGGTGCTTTTGCAGCTTTCTTGTAACTACAATTAAATAAAAGCCTAAACATATCCATGGAATTCATTTAGAGCAACTTGTCCATAAAGCATTTCATTTAAGTGCAATGCAAATACATGTTTCTATATCCACACACCTGTATCTATATGTAGAGCTGTAAGAATTTTTTAAAATTAAGGAAAATAGCAAAGAATGCATTTCTAGACCACTGTCTAATTATGCATTGAAAAGAGTGGTTGAAAGCAACAATGACTTCCATCCAAGGTTGTAGGGACCTTCACATTCCTTTCTTATCTGCATCTAATCAATGAAAAGAATGCCATTACCTTCAGTCCTAGCTCTTCATCCAAAGCCCTTCTTGATTGTTTGCTCACCTCATTCCTCACCTTTCTGTCATTCCTTCCTACCCCAAATAAACATGAGAATCAGCTCTAATCGGCATAGCACCTGGCTGCGTCTTTCTTCAGGGAGCTACTTTTGGTGTCTGTCTCTTCAACCTCTCATTGCTCTAAAGATGGCCTCTGAGTAGTTTGTGTATCTTCACTCATTTGCAATGTGTGACAAAGTGTGACTCTAATGTGACTGTGTGAGAAATAGACAATTGGTCTACTGTGGCTTATTGCATCTTGAGCACTTCATAAGGCCCCTTACATGGAGTCCATATGGGTTCTTGGGCTCATGGCTGACCTGACTGAGGGATTGTACATAATCTGTCTATTGCTAAAAAGGTTCAAGGCTCTGCTAAACACAGAACAATCAGCCTCTAGATAGACCTCCCAAGCCTGGAAAAGAGAAAAATGATATGTAAAAATTTATTCTGATAAATGGAAATTGGTGGCTGTGGTAACCATGTATATGGTGAGATCAAAGTTAGGTCCTTTTCATCTGAAGTTTATGCTTTATTATCTCACTTATATAAACATGATTCTCCGTCAATGAAAAACAAAGGTAGCAGAAAACAAAATGAAGGAGTAGCAACTTATAGAACTAAAAAGGAAGTTTAAATTTAGAAAATTGGGAATAAGCAATCAGTCACTGACTCAGACAAGTCATAGGGCCACTTAGAGTTTCTCATTTAAATATGTGCAATCTTTGTGAAACGGCCTTAAGCCTGATACAGGAAAAAGAAAAGTTCAATCTCACAGGACCTAGACCAGAAAAATATAAATCAAAACTACCTTTCTTAACAGCAAAGGAACCCAAACACAAACTGGAGCTTCTTTCCACAATAACCATTTCCTTGACTGTAACCAAATAAAATCTGAGGCCATTAAAAGAAGTTTTAGAGAAGGCAGGCAAGCAAAAGGAAAATGTTTTCATGCCTATCCCATAACCTGGAAAGAAAAAAAAAAACATGTGGATTTAGACTTGAGGCCCTTCCCTTTCAAATATTTAGAATTTTAAAAAATTGACATTGTAAAAGTTAAGATTTCTTAATGAAGGGAATGTAAAATCCATCCAAAACAGCACTGCTTGAAATCAAAAAGCACTTGATAAAAATGTTTTAGCAACTGACCAATATACTGCCACTCTTATGACAGTGAAAAAAATCAAAGTAATCTCCAAATTAAAAATAATATCATAATAAAAAAGAGCCTATTGCACTCCTCACACATAAGCTTAATTACCAAGACAATTATTTATCCAAACCTTACAAGTAGTAACAAAAGCCTAGAGCAAAATACCCAAAACTAATGTTTCCTCTGACTCTGTTCTCACTATTTGACAAAAAAAATCTACTAAACCTTACATATATTTTATAAATCATCCAAAAAATACAATTAAAAAAGGTTAATAATGCCCAAACAGCAGAGGTCTTAGTTTTACAATTTCTTTTTTTTTAACAGATTAAAAAACATCTCGATTGTAATGATGCTTGGAAGATATCAGGTAATATGTAACGTCTCTAAAACAAAAGAAAAACCTGATAAGCCCAATTTAAAGACACACACACAAAAAGGGTAAAAATGCCTTTCAAATTGCTAACACTTTTGCTGAGGTAACTTTACCAACTCAAAATAATATTTATCTTTGCTTTAATTTTGAAATATAATGTCAATTGCTTTCTAAACTATTCATTATTAGCTCCACACTCTGGTTTTCATGGGTAATTTAACATGATTATTGAGTAAAAGAAAAGTAGTTAAAATATTAGCTAGATTAGCCCCATATTTTAGCTTTCATGGGTAGTTTAAAATGATTTTTGAGTAAATGAGAAGTAGGATTGGTACTTGTAAGTATTGTATACTGAAATCTGAGTCATTTATGTACTAAGTTTAAGTATTGACTTCTAAAACTTTCAAAAATCTAAGTCTCAGAGGTTGAAGTCTCAATATTTCCCCAACAAATCTGTCATTCAGGATTTATTGTAACCACAGGAAATAAATCTGCTTCTGACAGGCTATCCAAGCCTGTAAACTCTTTAACACCAAAAAAGTACCGTTAGGTTTGTCTAGCTTTAACTGGCTACTATCAACTATAAATTTCTGCAAATAGCCTAATTTAGTTACATTTCTTATGAGTTTCTAGAAATTATAAAATATCAAATTCTCTTTCCTGGAAGTAAACAAATAAACACACAAACAAACACCAGCAAAAAACCCCCAGGCCTATGAAAAATTATAATCATCTCTCATGAAAATCTTCACTATAAACTTGCCAGAATCTCATCCAAGCGTAGGACCTATTCAGAAACTTGTAAAATAATTATCAAACAGCTAAGATCCCTTCACTCCCTCCTTCCCACCAAAAAAAAACCCAAATCAAAACAAAACAAAAGCTGAAACAAACAAACAAACAAACAAACAAACAAACAAAAAACACCCTAAGAGATATCAAAGCAATAGCTGCTAGCTACTTTTTTTGGTTAAAAATGATTACTTTCATATTTTTGTAGTCTTGTCTGCACTCCTTACCAAGCAATTTTTTATTACAATTTAAAGGATCTCATCTCAATTCTACTAATTTGCTTCTTACTCCTAAACAGGAGGGAGATTGCACATGTTCATAATTGACTTGATATTTGTTAAACTAACTTATACTAGCCTTCTGTGCTTACATAATGAAAGATAACTGGCTATGTTGCCATCTGTCTTGGAGCTTTACTAAGGCCCAACATTTGCCAGTATGGGACAGTTAAAAAGTTGACTGATTTGATTCATGCATTAAAACTCAATAAATAACAAATCATAACACAGCCTATATATTTCAGAAACTATATTGGAAGACAAGATACACTGATAGTCTGAGTTTTGTCTAAAATTAAGCTTATTAAATTAAGGTTATAAGTATAAGTGTGTCTATTTATGGTAAAGGACAATAAATTCCAGGTTAAAAATCTAAATATCATTCCTTAATTCTTTTATGTGAATGCTATTATAAGTTATAATTTGTCAAATATAAGGGTATATAATAGTATCTGTACTGTTGAATCATAATCCTAAACTATCTCAGAGGTAAGCATAATTAGTCATATAAAGTAATACATGTACAAAGAGATACGGTCCATTTGAAGTTTAATATTATAGATCAAGACATATCTGGTCCTAATATAGTGAATGTCATCATGCCTGTGTCAATGCAAAAACATTACTTTTGCCTTAAAGAGAATAAAAGATAGTTTATTTTGAAGCCAATATTCCACCCAGGAATATGAATTTAGTGTGCCCAGATGTCACATTCCAATGAATTAGCAATTACTCAGTATTAATAGTTACAAAGCAGAAGAAAGTCATAAATTAAAGCACTTTTTAAAAACATTGGTGGAAGCATCAAGTTGACATGTCACGCTGAAGTGGGGAAATCTTTGCTATAGGCCTCAGATGTTACCTGAAGACATTGTTAGTTCTCAGGTTGGTGTAAAGCTAGGGGTTCTGCTTTTATATTTTAAAAGGGTTACAGAGTAATTACTGGAATGTTACATACCAAAAGATGGATTAAGTCAGATACAGAGGAATAGTATCATAGATGTGGCCATGAAAAAGGGCAAATATAGCCCCTGATAATCTGGGGTTGCAAAACATCCCACACTCTCCACCTATTCTCCAGAATTCAATTAGCTGATCATAGCAAGCTCATTGAGAGAGAGGCTATTTTGAGGCAGTTAGTTCACCACTGTTATGCTAAGATGCCATGTTTGCCCTTGTTATTCATATTTCACATTTTTCTTATAAATGTTATCGCTGTTAATCTGTTAATAGTTTACAGAAACATAACTTCTGACAATCTAAATGCTATTAGTAAGGAAGCTAATTCACTGGTCACACTATTTCAGGATGACTTTCAATGTTTAACTTTCAGAAAAGAAGTTCACAGGGTTATGAAAAGCTGATTTAAAACGTTATTTTTGCTTGCTATAGTTGTAAAGACTAAATTCAAAATAAGTTAAGCTTAAAAAATGTATTATTGTACATAGAGGTTTAAACTTACTCTTACAATTATTCAATAATAAAAGTACATATACAGTTAGATTTGCTGCTTTTATCTTCTGCTGTCAAGCTTTCAACTACAAAGATAAATTGTAACTACTGTTGGTTTTAAATCTCAAAAAATTAACATATATAATATTAAACATATTACAAGAAATTCCCTACAGGTGAAACAAAAATTAAGCAAACTATTGGTCTCTATAGATCTCAACTTCTAAAAAAAAGAAAGGGGCTGGCGGAATAGCTCAGTGTCCAGAGTACTTGCCTAGCAAGCCCAAGGACCTCAATTCAGTACCGCAGCATCACATAAGCTGGACATGGTGGTGCTTGCCTGTAATTCCAGCTTTTATGAGGCTGAGGCAGGAGAATTGTTGGGCGTTTGAGGCCAGCCTGGGTTTTCTAGTAACTTCAGGGTCAGCCTGGACTACAAAGCAAGACCTTGGTGTAAAAAAAGAGGAGGGAGGATCTAGAAGAAGTAAAAAAGCCATACTTACTCTAAAGTTTATAAATTGCAATTTATTAGATTTAACTGCAGTAAAATGTCATTTCATTCCCACTAAAGACAGACCTAAGCTACTGTTTCTATATAACTCCTCATTACAAGAACCCCAATGGCTGATTCCCACTAAATTACTAACGTAGGGGAAAGGGTATGTTTCTGTTCTCTGTCACACAGGTCATCTTTGGATTCTAGCCAAACAAGGACCTCATTTAAACTGATACAGGGAGACGAGAAGAAACTCACCCCCACCTAAGCTAAACACTTCCTTAAATACACCAAGACTTCAAAAAACTCCTAAAATCCCCTATGTTCTATGCTTACTCATGTAACTATAAACTCAAATAGGTTACCAATAACCTTGCTCATAATAGGAATTCTTTTTCTATACTACATTCCTCTAGGTGTTAGTGACACATTTTATTGGGCTCAATTTATTACCCCCCCCCCCATTTTTACTGTCTTCATTCAGGGATGTCCTGAGCCCCTTCTTTTTTCAAATAAATGACATTATTTGGATTGCTGATAACACTGTGGGTCATGTTATGATCTGCACATCTTACCCTTGCATCTCTATCATTACCTCTGAGAAACTTTCTTTCTCTAAAAGAAAGTATACTTCTTCTTACAGTTGCCTTATGCTTAATTTTAATGTCACTGTTCTTGCTAATCACACTTGTTTTGCTCCCTGTGTCCTGCATCTTAGTATTTCTCAGCTCAATATCATTCATATATTTATCTTAAAGCAAAGAGGTTATATCTGGATATCTGTAATTCTTACATGTAAATGGATGGGTGATGCTGCCCTGGAACACATTATCTCTGCTTTCCCTCATAAGGGTTCCTGAGCCTTAACATTGCCACCATTATCACTGCCACCACCATGGCCACCACTGCAGCCATTGCAATGGCAGTTCTAACTTACCCCTCTCAATCAGTTCACGCTATTTTCAAAACATAATTTCTAAACTTATTCTCAGACCACTATTAATGAAAAAGTCCTCCAAAGCCTTGTTGCTGTGGAAGTGGCTATATCCTGGTTTGAAAAACACCAACAGGCCCTCTGGACTGAAAGCTGATCAAGCCATAATGGTTGCTTTTAATTTATGTGCATCACATTCGTTGCTTTTTATAATTCAATCTCACAAAAATAGGTCCAACATTTGCTCCATGGAGCAAACTTGCATCAGGATATTGTGGGTTTCTAAAGTAAACTAAACTCTGAAAACAATTGATGTAGTTACAAAAGAAAGCTCAAAATACAACTCTTAACTACCTCTGCCATCTGATCAACATGACCAAATATGCAGAAGCACGATGACTCATCTTTTATACTCCTCCAGATCAAGACTTAAAACTAAACCTTCCTTTATAATGAACTTTTCTTCATTACATGATAAAATCATTCACCTTGTCATTACCCTTGCCTTCAAAGTTGTTCCCTAATACCTTATACGTGTCTCCAATCAAATGAATTTTATATATTGATTATCTGCCTTCAAACAAAAAGGGGGAATAATTAGGGAAAAGACCAAGGAATGTGTTGGTGGGCCACAGTCTATTGATGCATTGGGTAGAGCTGTGGAAAACAACATTCACTCTCTCCCAAGACTGTGGAGACCTCCACATTCCTCTCTTATTTACACTAAATCAGTAAAAAGAACATTAACACCTTTAGTCCTAGTTCTCAACATAAGTCAGAAACCCTATGTGATGTGTCATTCCCTTCTATCACAAAAAAAAAAAAAAAAAAAAATGAAAGTCTGCTCTGATCAGCACAGCACCCGGCTACTTGTTTCTTAAGAGAGCTTCTTTTCATTTCTGTTCCTTTGATCTCTCATTGTTCCAACAATGACCTCTTAGTAATCTTTAGATCTCTAACCATATGTCATGCATGACATCTAAAATCTGTTTCTTAAAGAAATTAAGAATGCAAGGTGGTCTTTCAAAGCAGCAATTTAAGATGCTTTGCCTCTTTTTATTTTTCTCCTCAATTGATCATTCCCAGAAAAAGAATAGATTTGCTTCAGAACTCGACACTTTGGCATAAACCTTCCACGAGAGCTTTGTGGTCTCCCTAGAGCCTCCCACATGGCTTCAAACAAAGCCACATCTTTGAACTCCTTGGTTTTGAGCACCAACAGCCACACACACTTCCCTACAGGTGAAGGAGTGGCAGAACTACCTTCTGCTTTAAGCACAGTGCATAATATTTTATAACGACAACGAATGAATACATGTCTATGTGGTTACTATGCCATGCTTTCAACGTTATTATGGAAAGTACTCCTACTTGTTAGAAAACGTTTACTATGAAACAGTGTGCTGTGCTACACTGTCAGCAACCTCATGCATTTTCATTTACTGTGTTAACTGCTTGAACTTACTCTGTTATAGCAATCACATGAGGAAATCATCCAGAAGCAAACTGTATGGATATTGCATTCCTCCTGCTGAGATGTGTGAGTGTACATGGCAAGTACAGTTGGCAGAAGGAGGCTGGCAGGACTGCTGGATCCTTGACTGCACCTCACTGCAGAGACTGCAGCAACCTTGGGAAGGGCATAGGAGGGTGGCTTCCTGCCCTGAGGCCTGTAGGTAAGGGCTCTGATTGCTTATACTCAGGTCTAAAGCATCACATGCATCATTTTGACCTATACATCCTTGTTAGTCTTCAGGACCGGTTAGGAGTCTCCAGAGAGAATACAACTTCTTGCCTCTCTGGTTTCTAGAGGCCACTGGTGTCCCTTGGCTCCTGGCCCTGTCTTCCCTCTGCTGAGCCAGCAGCATCATATCTTCCAGTTTCTTCCCCTGGCTCTTCCCCTCTCATTTTCCTTTTATAAAAAGTCGCGTGGAGCCTTTAGGATGACCATCCTACTTGAATATCTTTCCTTAACCTGTGATGCCCCCTTTGCTGTGGAAGGTAACAGAGCCATGGATTCTGGAGATTAAATGTGGATGTCTTCGAGTGACATTTTTCTGTCTACCGCACTTAAGACTGCATTGCATTCTAAGAATTGTGACACAAGATACGGCACACTGGCTTCTGTTTTGAAAGGGACTCTCCACCGTGCTAGAGCACAGTGCCTCCAGAAATTCAACAGAATGACAGTCCTTTCAATCTTCACACAAATGGTCTCCTGCTATCTGTAAGACCATATTTTCTGACAGAGTGACCTAAAAAATTTACTTTCTCCAACTTGCTGAGTCCTATCAGCATAATGGTATTATTGCCATGTATTTTCTGTGAGGTCTTGACAATGATAAAATAGTCAAGGATTCTGTAGTCGGAGTATGGTCTTGAGCCTAAAAGGGGACACATCCCTGAGTGTACCTGGTAAATGTGCTCTCCATTCCTGTCTTTTGATGTTTTCTGCTAATGGAAAGGAATTTGAAAAGGAATAGCTACATTGATAGGTGCATCTTGGGAAGATGAAGCTGAATTAATCTGTAGAGTAAGAAGATTACAACTTCGAGGTCACTCACAATTAAAATCACCACTTATGAAGTATACAAAAATGCACTTCACTGACCACATTCATTTGTGTTTTGCACAGGCCAAATAGATAACTGAAGTATAATATATCTTCTAAGTCTTTGATGGTAGTGTTACTGTCTGAGATTTTCCCAGGAGAGACATTCTAACTGCTTGATCAAGATTAAGTGTAAAGGTCTGCAGTAACCAAATGATACATATTGTTTCCATTAATATCCATTTTGTGCAGCCCAAGATGTTCATAAATACAATCTGGGCCATTTTCACTGATTGTAGATGTTGACTCTTCCCTTGCCCTGCCACTTCCAGCAGGCCAGGCCTGAGATGAACCAGCTTGACTCACCCCTGGAGAAACCCAGCTTACTTCTTGTTAAGCCTATGTCTTACAAATTGGTCTTTGAGATATCTCAACGGAAATTGGTACATTTATCAGGCTCCATCCACCATGTTGGTCATGAAATCTAGACTAAACTCTTAGTACCCTGAGACTATTGAAAATTCAGTTGTATTTTCCAGAGATTTTGACACAGCTTTCTCAATCTCTTTTGCTAATCAAAGTCTTGTGAAATATATAAAGAGAAAACTGCTGTGTAGGAGATCCTCGATTCATGTTGTTACTTACGAATAAAAAATGTTTGAGTCAAGCCTGATAGCCTAAGCCCATAATCTCATCACCCTGAGAGGATGAGGTAGGAGGATCACAAGTTCAAGCCCAGGATGGGTCACTTAATGAAAGCCCGTTAAAAAATAGAAAAGAAAGAAAGAAAAATAAATTTCTGTGTTTTCTGCTTTATTCTTATGAATGTTCTTTTTGCCAACAGATGATAAGAGTTACTGAATTTCTGTCACATCCTTAGCCAGCAACTTAACTCAAGAAAAGCAGCTCAATCCAGCTTCAGAGGTCTTAACTCCATGAAATACTAACTTTTTGTATTTCTGCTTTAGTGACTCTACAACATGTTACACAAAAATTTTTGTTTGTATTCATTATGACTTTTCCAGTTCTTGAAGAATGACTACCCTTCTCAAACCTATTCTATCTTTTCTAGGAGAAAAATTTATGATCAAATTTGAGCTAAGTTTGTGATAAACATTGAAAGTGTTACGGGTGGCTTTATAGACAGCATCATAGACATAGGCACAACTCTGACACTCAAGGCAAACCTGTGAAAATCAAAGAAAAGTTAAACTCTTTTAACATATAATGACACAGAGTAAACATTTCCATTCCAAAAGGGAAGAATAAAAAGATAGAAAGCGATCAAACCAACACAAGCTCTAAACCCAGAAGGGCAAAGGCTAAATTCTGTAGTTCTATTAATTCCTGCAGTTCTGTGTTCAACACCTGAGGTAAACTATGGTTAGGTATGAGCTCTAAAAGGCTTGAGTGGCCCCACCTCTGCAATCTCCATAACTTCTCTTTTGTGCTGGCTTCACTCACAGCCTATATCCTTCCTCTTCCAATGATCCATGTTCCCGGCATCTCCAAATTTCCAGGGTCTCCGTCACACTTGTTGGCTTTACCTTCACAACTTCACACACTGCTCTCCCAGGAGCACAATTCCTGGCCTGCAATATTTTCTTCTGAAATATTGGTGGAAGCCTCCATGACCCCACAACTCTTACATTCTGAGTGCCTGTGAAGCTGCACCATGTGTGTAATGTCAAGATCTGTGTAATGGTAATGTCAAAATTGTCAAGATGTCTGGCCTCCTAGGGCTGTGGTGTCCACAGGAGACTCTAAGCCACTGGATAACTGAACTCCAAGTGACTGAACTGTGTCAAATACTTTCCTCTTTGGCCTTACGAGAAGCCCTGGCGGTACTCCTTTTAGAGCAGTATCTTCTGATTTTGCACCCTTTGATTGGTAAAGGATGGGGGTCTTGATGATTTTTGAGACACCCTCAAGGCATCTTTTCTATAATCCTGATTCGAATAGTTGGCTTCTATTTAATGCTAATCTCTTTAACAACCATGTATTTTTCTGCCCTACCTTTGCAGGCTTTTTGAATCCAGAGAAACGGCACTTTTGCATCTTTTTCTTCTGACATTTTTTCCATTTCTTGGCATAGATATGGCTAAAATCCACAAGTTGTGAAAAGCCTAACATTGAGCTGTCTTAAAATTTCCTCCACCAGAGTAAGTAGTCAAATATCTTTAATCTCAGTTTCAGGCAAAGTCCCAGGACAGGGGCAAAATGACATCACACCTTTTGCCAGAGCACAGCATGTTTGGTTTCTAGACAAATTGCCAGTAAAATCCTCCCTCCTAATTGAAATTCTTGAGCCTGGCCTTTCCAGTCTATGCTTCTCTTATCATTTTGGTCTCCTAAGTTCTGACTAGAATCTCCTACAAACCTCAGCTCATAGGCATCTAAGGCTTCTCTAGCTCACATCTTTAAACCTTTTCAAACAAGTTCAAAAGGCTTCCAAATCATATGACCAGATAGTCACAGCAATGGCTTTACTTCTCTGGTAGCAATTTTTGTGTTACTTTTTTGTTGTTGGGACAGAATACCTGGCAACCCCAAATTAAGGAATGATTTATTTTAGCTTTTGATTTTAGAAACTCTCTGTCAATTTATAGGTGGCTGATAATGGTAGAAGCACATGGTAGAAGCCACAGAGTGGCTCACAGCATGGTGGGCTAGAAGCCAAGTGAGGGAGAAAGGGTAGAACTAGCTTACACCTTTCTAGATCAAATCTCAGTGTTCTGTCCTTTTTGAATCAATCTCCAGTGTTCCACTCCTCTGGGTTAAGCCACAGGGATCTGTCCCTTCAAGGTCACATGCTCAGTAATATGCCACATACAAATAATCTACTACATGCCCCGAATCCACCATATGCCTGTGATCCACCTCTCCTGACCAGGCCACACCTCTTAGCAGGGCATGGTTTCACTGCATTCCACCACATTAAAATACATGAGGCTTCTGGGGACATTCCAGATCAAAACCATAACACTCACTGTTTTTTCCTATTGTCTGTCCAGAGGTTATCCCTGCTATTATGCTTAATTGTTTAAAAATATATGTGAAACCCCAATTTGTCTCTTTCTAGTTTTATTTCATATCCTATCTTCTCCTCTTTCTCCTTCTTGTCCTCTTCTTTTCCACAAGAAGTTACTTTTGCTTTTCTCTGAGCTATTCCTATTAATTTCCTAAGAAGTAGCTTATTCTTTATTATTACAGAGAGAACATATTTTTTGTATAATCTCATATGGACACACAATGCAAAAAATTATATTTGAGGTGATTCGAATTATCATTTTATAAAATTGATACCATGTTGTATACTCTTTTCTTCTTTATTTGCTTATTTAATAACATCTTAAGAAAATATCTTTAAACCATCCAATAGAGCAACACTTTGTTATTTAAGCCAATGCTATTTAAACCTTTGCTATTTCTCCCATTCACTGCATGTATTAATGACTCAGTAAGTTCTCCGCCGAAAGACCTGCAGTTTTCTCCATTTTTGGCCACAAATGTACTTCTATGACAAGCTTCTCTGTCCATTTGTCCTTTACACACTGTTAGTTTTCTTACCATGGCAGAGACTCCTAGAAGATTGGTACTAATTTGGGAACAGATGCAATTTTAGAACATGTTACTGTATGTCTTTCCGCAAAAGTTCTAATCCTTTTGATATTCACCAGTAATCAGGGAATGAGTAGAATTCTTTCCTCATGCTCATTAGTTAAGAGGTCAATTCTCCTTTAGAGATTTGTTGAATATAGAAAGCTTTATCATCAATTTTGTTAATGTTCCTCTATTTGATAATTTAATTATATTGTCTTAGATCCATCAATTATTTTGATTTACTATTCTCTTACTTGCTTAATTTATATTAATTGTCATTTTCTCCTTGGGCTATTTGTGCGTATGTGTAAATTTTTAAAAATTTGCAAAACACTTTCCTTTTTCCTAGTTAGTAAATACATACCAATTTTTTATAGAATTATAGTTATGTCTCCCAATGCTATCCATTAAGAAAGCAAATTGAAAGAAATCTTAATGCTACAGGATATAAAATTTTTAAAATTGTATTTATTTAAAATTAAAATTATAAATAAAATTTAAATCATACAATTTAAAGAACTATGTGCAAGCTTGAACTGAGAAGAACCTCAGTAACTAAGCCTAGAAATTCAGAATCAATGAGAGAAAAAATACACTACTATAGCAAAAGTCTTAATTTTTAAAAAGGTATTTATGTTAATTAAATGAACATACACCTTTCCTAAGCAAATTTAACTGAATGTCTTTTTTCTGAAAAAGAAATCAGAAGTACATTGGCATGAACTCAGACAGCACTGTATAGAATTCACATGTGAAATGTAGAACTCCTTTTTAAGAGAAGTAAGCGGTTTCAGATAACTCACTAATGATATTACAAAAGAAAAAGAATCTCAGTCCAATACCAGAAAATTAAATTTTTATTTGACAATGTATTTATAGTCCCCATTGTCATCCTTTTTGCATTAGAAAAAGTTGAGTCTTCCAGTCCCCAGAGAAAAGGTTTTTCTGAGCAATCAGTGATGATAGAGGAGCTGCACCTCCCATAGATTCCTTTCATTTTCCCTTTAGGTTTGGGGTTTACCACTATAAACTGTGAGGGAAGAGGTTTGCAAGACAGTGTGGAGATTACTGTCAGGGAACAAAACAAGCACCAACATTAACAACGTGCTTTTACCAACTTTTGCAAAACTGGAAAAAATCTCTAAAATTAGCAGTGATTGCCCTAGTTCTAAGTGATGTGACATCAGCACAACGTATTTGTGTTCCTCCTTGTCATGCAGGTAACTCTAAGAGGACCTTTGAGTTGCTCCATTTGGAGTCAAGCCCTAAGAGGTTGGGTACATTTCAGCAAATGAGTTCTATGCCTAACGAGTGTATGAAGATGACATTCTATCTGTGCATTTTACATTAATCTTATTGGAAGCCAATATTTCTCAGACAGGGAGATGAATCAGTCTCTCTAATACTTAAATTGGAGGTAAGCTAAATGTATTTCTTTAAAATTACCATTTAAGATTACCCTAAATTGTGAATGTTATTTTGAGCATTTGTATGAATCCCTTTGGGAAATATGAACATTAGAACTGGTCTGTCTTTAGTTTAAACCTTCTGCTTGGTATTTAACTAGCTCAAGAAATTTGGGATAGAAATTTAATTTCTCTGGCCACATAAGCTCAAATTTATGCCTGTAAAATTAGTCTTTTATGAACTGGAAACTTATATAACAAACTTTCCTTATACTGTGAGTTACCTGGGATGTATTAATTACATAGTAAAAGAATGACTCCTATACTCAATGTTTTATTTGCCAACAAAAAGATAATAGTTAAAAGACTGTCAGGGATATAATTTGAGAAAAAACAAAAGTAATCAGTTTTTATGCAGAAAAGAAAATAGAACCATGTGCTCAAAGATAAAACTGACATCCAAGCACTTACTTACCTTGTCCAATTCACTATGACAGATAGTGGCAGATCTGGGACTAAAGCTCTTGAAGTTTCCGTTCTTGTTTTGATAATTTTCACACAATGAAGTTTTTAAAAAGATACTTTTAAACTCTGTATAGCTTTATTTTTTGAATATTCAAGTTCAGATATGGAATGAGAAAACTCAAAGTGGAAGTAACAGGTAATATGCAAGATAAAAAAGAAACTGATGATATGTGCTCATTGAAGCAATGAATAAAAATTGTAAAGATCCCATCAGCAGCTTCTTAAAATTCTCTTCCTCTATCTGTTTTAACTGAGCGGCTCTGCTTTCTCTGATCTACTCTGTAGATAATTGGAAACATTTTGTTTCCCTCCCTAGTCAAATTCTTCCTATTTCAAAGAGTATTTTCTTGAGATGCTGGCAAAGTAGTTTTACTTCAGAGCAGAGAAATATTCATCACCGCTTCTAAGACATTAGCAATAAGTTGAAAACCACTGGAGCAGGTTAACAAGTAAGCAATCTGAAGCCTACCTATCACCCCAGAGATATGCATAGGACATTTTCAAGGTGTTTATTTTGCTTTTTGCATGACAAACTTTAGTCTTAAAATTAAGGATGTGAGCCAGAATCTAAGTTACTTAAGACTTTGAAAACAAAAAGTGACAACTATTTATTGAAAGATATCTGAATGGTGGTTAAATATTCGAGGTTCTTTTCTATCAGGAAAAGATGGACAAATATGCAAACACTAAAGGTCTGAAGGCAGAAATGCTCTGTATGCTCTGGAATCTGCTGATTTCTTTCCTGCTCCCGCGCCCTTTCCCATTGTTACTCTGCTTCAGTGCTCCCAGCCAACATGAGGAATTATCCTCTCTCTTGCATTCTGGCTACAGGACCTCAGAGTGTATTATACACCAGTGATCCATGACTAGACAATACATTACAGTGATGACGACAGAGTTGACCATTTTGGTAAGTTTCGAGACTCAGAATAAAGGAGGTAACTGCAAAGAATCTCTGCCTTTTTTTTTTTTTTTTTTTTTTTTTTTTTGGTAAGCTGCAGCAGGAAAACCTTCTCGGAGAGGCAGTGCTGGCTAAGAACTAGGGAGAAACATGGAATTGACAGGGCAGGCCATTGGCCATGTGAGAGGAGAAAGCAGGCAATAGCCTTAATAGGGAAGTACCTTCTGGGCAAGAGTACAGAGATCATTGCCCTCGTGAATACAACAGTTAGGGAGACCTTGTACAGTACTACGGTCTGAGCACGGACGTGCATCCTATTATTAACTGTATCAGGACTGCAGGAGTAACTCAGCGAACTTGAGTAACTGAGGCATAAATTGTCACCCTAATTCTATGGACTTGAGGGATCTGTCTGACACTGAAATCAGTGAACGTGTGATGTGAAATCTCTCTACGAATGCTGTTTATTTTGTTTTTCCTGATTCCTTCACTCCTTGTTAGTATATTTTCCTGCCCAGTAAAATACAAAATGCTCACCTAGTTAGTGCTAGAGAAAAGCTCCTTGTAAATTTGGACTGAATTTTAAGAAAGTAATAAGAATTTTTAAAAATTAATTTTTATGACGGTTTGTACCTTCATGCAGATTAAAGCCTTAATAAAAGCAATGATAGTCTGAGAGTAGGATACTGAGAATAAGTGGATGAGTTTAAAAAGTACTGCCAAAGAAATGTTTGATTTTTAAAAATTAGAACAAAAACTTATAAATTTATAAGTAAAGTCTGATTTGCTCTTCCTCATTTTTATTTCCCAGGGATAAGCCATTCTGGTACATTCTTAAAGGTAATCTTTATTTATATGCTAGCATAGATAATATTACAATATATTACTATTACAATCATAATTTAAGCTAATAAGACCATGCTATACAAATGTTCAGTATTTCACCTAAAGATACACTAAGACCTCATTTTATCTGTCTTTCTGTAACTCTATATGTCAGATTTCTCAGATGAAAACAAGCTGACACTTTTCAGGGTACTTGGAATTCTTGACTAAAATGAAAAAAGTTGAACATATATTGCTAACACTTTGATGACAATGAGCACAACTGAAAATTACAAGGGAGTTGAAGATGTAGTACCGTGGTGGGGCATTTGCTTGCATGTGTAGGGCCCAGGCTCAGTTCCCACACTAGGGAAAAAAAAACTCTGATATTAATAAAATATAGTGTCCCATTAAGATTTCTTTGAGATAACTACATTTTGAGTTGGTGGAGTTGACATATTAGTACTCGAGGGAATTTAGAGGTAAGAATAGTTCTGCCCACAGGCATCTCAGAGCTCCCTCCTATGCACTTCCCTGTCCCAAACAATTCTGGGCTCTGCAAGCCAAACTCTGAGCCACGTCACACCTACCAGGGTGCTCTCGTTTCTTCCGTAGTTGAGGCTAATGGTTTTGGGGCTCTAAAGAGAATAAGTTGAGTTTCAATGGAAGATCCATTTTCATAGGTCACTCGAGGAGATTTGAAGTTCTAAAAATCATGACTAATTCCTCTTTATGCACCTCAGGCTGGGCTCACTCTGATTGATTTCATCCATCTGCACTTCTGTTTCCAAAGGGAAGCATCTAGGCTAAGCAGTGTGTATTTACGCTGCACAACAGGAACACTTAGGAAATCATCACTATTTGTCTTAGTTGCTTATTCATTGCTGGGACAGAATAACTGACATCCACAATTTAAGGAAGGACAGATCTATTTTAGTTCACAGTTTCAGAGGGTCACAGTCCATTGGTGGGTGGCTGGTAATGCTGGAAGCACATGCTGAAGGCTCAGCTGTTCACATCATGGAAGATGGAAACCAAGCGAGGAAGGAAGGGCAGAGCTACCCTTCCAGGTCCCACCCCAGTAATCGGCCCCTTCCACACCAGTGTTCCAGCCCCTCTCACCAGGTCCTACCTCTTTGCAGCATCCAAATACACAAGGCTTCCGGGGTACATTGCAGATCCAAACCACAATGCTATCTTTAACTCACAGTCTAGGGGCCTAAAGATCAAATGATAAGAAACATTCCCAGGACAATGTAACTCAGACAGGTAAACCTCAAATGTCATAAAGCATCTAGCAGTGAAGAACATGTCTCCTTAAATTGTGCTGGACAACTCACCAGATGTTGAGTGCGTTCATTTTTGAATGGGTGGAGAGGACATACTGAGGAGGTGAGGTTTACACAGCTTTGACTAATTTCAGAATTAGAAAATCTCATTGGCACTGAGGAGAAATTAGAATGAATATAAATGGTAGGAAAAATGTCTAGATCTGTCCAGGTAGAAAAGAGTGAACCATGCATTTACAAAACCAAGTAGGAAGGGTGAGGATAAATTCTGTGAATGTAAAACATGAAGATATACTTTGAGATTTTTTTAAAGATGACTTTGTTTGTCAACTTTTACAAATACACAAACCCAGGTCCTTACACGTTAGGGAAGTACTCCACCACTAATCTATCACCCACCCCCTAACCCCCGTTTTTCATTTTGAGACAAGGTATCACTTTATTATCCAGGTTATCCTCAAAATTGGAATTATCCTGCCTCAACTGCTCAGCTGGGATCACAGGTGTGAATTATCATGCCTGGCTACATTAAAAAAAACTTTTGAAATGCTTAGATAATTATTTATGTTTTTATTGATGCATTTTTTACACTAATCCTAGGATCAATTTGTAAATTTATGTCTGCAAATATCATTAGTAAAATTATTATAACTATCTGACATAATCAGTAAATTTTGCCTTCCTGGTTTTCATTGTTTCAGGGAGCCAAAGGTTACAGAATTTACCTACCATGAGTTGGGACAATGAAAGTGTCCCTCAGGAGTTTGTTCTACTGGGTTTTTCAGATCGACCATGGCTGGAGTTTCCACTGTTTGTGGTGTTCCTGGTTTCCTATATCTTGACCATCTTTGGCAATGTGGCAATAATTCTGGTATCACGCCTGGATTCCAAACTCCATACTCCCATGTACTTCTTCCTTACCAATCTCTCACTCTTGGACCTTTGTTACACCACAAGCACAGTTCCACAGATGCTGGTGAACATATGCAGTACTCGAAAGGTGATCAGTTATGGTGGCTGTGTGGCTCAGCTCTTTATCTTCCTGGCCTTGGGTTCCACTGAATGCCTTCTTCTGGGAGTCATGTCCTTTGACAGGTTTGTGGCCATCTGCCGGCCTCTCCGTTACTCAGTCATCATGCACCAGAGGCTCTGCCTCCAGTTGGCAGCGGCATCCTGGCTTAGTGGCTTCAGCAACTCCATGTTGCAGTCCACCTGGACACTTCAGATGCCATTGTGCGGCCGCAGAGAAGTAGATCACTTCTTCTGTGAAGTCCCTGCACTGCTCAAGTTGTCCTGTGTTGACACGACAGCAAATGAGGCTGAGCTCTTTTTCATCAGTGTGCTCTTCCTTCTGATCCCAGTGATACTCATCCTTATATCTTATGCTTTCATTGTCCAAGCAGTGTTGAAAATACAGTCAGTAGAAGGCCGACGGAAGGCTTTTGGGACATGTGGCTCCCACTTAATTGTGGTCATACTTTTTTACGGCACGGCCATCTATATGTATTTGCAGCCCCCTTCTCCTGCCTCCAAAGACCGGGGAAAGATGGTGTCTCTCTTCTATGGTATCATCACACCCATGCTGAACCCACTCATCTACACTCTTAGGAATAAAGAGGTAAAGGGAGCTTTTAGGAGGTTGATTGTGAGGCTTTTCTTAATAAAGAAACAGGGACTACTCAAATGATAGGACTTGCTAAAACCTAATTTTTATGCAACTTCATTTAATTCTGTTCTCACTACTCTCAGAACTATTGTGGTGATTTTACATAAACAAAATGTCACAGATAGAGAATGACACTTGTTTTTTATAGCATAATAATAACACTGTAAAAGTCCCAGAACAAATTTTTTGAATGATGTCCCCAAGTTGTGTAACTCTAAAGTCTCTAAATTCTCAAGTGATAAATCACTGGCTTCTATGTTTTGAGATAATCTAAGATTTGAATCCTTGTCCCAGAAATAAAATATATTTATATACCTATAAAAACAATCATACAAACAACCACACCCACAACCCTGCAAGATCCCTCACACAAACCCCATACATTTTCTCAGACATTTGTAAATTCAACTATACAGTCCCCCAACTTAATGATTGTAAGTATAAGGGTAGTAGGCCTTATATTAAGAGCTGTATCAGTAGGTCTTAAAATGTAACACCATTTGTGCATCAACACAACACTAAAATCCTCAAATGTTTTTTGTACAGTTGTACCTAGAGCTTTCATTTATGTAATTTCTATTTCTCCAAAATTTACTTTCTCCTCTATTTCATCTACCAAATAAAGTTGTAGCTATATATTAGAATTGAATCAAATAACTGCTAGTTTTTTTCTGATTTCTTCCATACACATACATATATAGTATATATATATATATATATATATATATATATATATATATATACACATACTGTCTCTCCCTTAACCCCTAAAACACTTACAGTTCAAATCATAATCAAAGGAACTTCATATAACACTGCCCACTGCTTGTTCAATGCACTTTCCTTTGCAAGAAAAAAAAGCTTATGACCTACATGTTAAGTTTGCTTGCGTAGCACAGATTGCAATTTATTTTTCATTCATACAGTCTTTTAGAACTCATGAAAATGCTGAAAAATATTTGCACATGTTCTAAGTTGCTTATTTTACTATTTGATTTGTTGTATTGTAACAAACTGTTTCTTGGACTATCCTTCCTTCCTTCCCCACTTTTCCTTCCACCGATGTATTATGAGTGAGGTTGCTCATTTTCCTAACAAAGAAATGCAATAGCTATAAAGTAGAATTCCAACTTTTTTCCCCTTGAAACTTTATAGTAATAATGTATCCTCCTCTTGCCTCAGTGTAATTCTAACACAACATGGAGGGATCTTCAAAAATCTGACATATATTAGAATCACTTGGAGGGCACAACCTGCAATCCCAGAGTTCTGGAAGGCTCAAGAAGGAAGATTGCAAGTTCAAGTTTGAATTACATAAAAAATGATGGGGATGTAGCTTAGTGGTATGTTGCCTCTGGGTTTAATCTCTACTACCTATCATAACAAACAAACATATAAAAAACCAACAAAACAAGTAAGCAAGCATAAGCAAATAAAATCCAATTGTTAAAATAAACAAAGTTAAAATAAACAAAAATGTCCTGCTGAATTTATTCCATCCCTTATTTCTAACAAAGAAAATTATAATTGAACAGAAAAGGGGGTAAATCACTAAAACAATTTATTAAAATATAAGAGGCACTTCCAGTCAAGATAATGGCTCAGAAACGAATCTATGCAATGTCTCCTTATGGACTCACTTAAGAAGTTAAGAATATATTAAAAACTCCCTATTCAACTTAGCTAATAGAGGAAGGATTGTTCCAACAATTGAAAGGAGGCCATAGGAAGGTCAGAAATCTGGACGACACATCAGAACTAGAGGAAGACAGCAGCCCAGAAAGCACCCCAGGCTGACTGCAAACAGTGATGAGCTGCTGGCAATCACAGATGGAAGAAAGCTGGGAGCTTGGAACCTCGAACTGAGGTAAGCCTGAATCCTGGAGGAGTGGGAATTGACAGTAGCTGGTAGCTCGAGCCTCCAAAAACAAACCTGCGAGTAGTGAAAATTGCAAATGCAATGTGAGCTTCCCCTAGAAGAGGACTTCTGGAACTTAGACCAGAAGCAGCACTTGGCAGTTGTAACAGGCACTGACATAAGGAGAAGCCTTAAAAAGAAAGAAAGAAAGAGAGAGAGAGAGAGAGAGAGAGAGAGAGAGAGAGAGAGAGAGAGAGAGAGAAGAGTCAAGACTGAACTGTTTAGAGTAAAAGCAGGCTCAGAAGAGCTCACTAGGGTTTTGGGGGTCACTCTTAAACAGTGCCTAGGAAGAAACTGGCACAGGAAACACTTGTGGAGAAGAGAGAAAGGTTGCCAAACCCCTGAAATGTTTGGGTGGTAGTGGGAGCACTTCTGAGGGTGGGCTGAGCATGGGGAGGGAAGCCAGGACAGGCAGGAGAGTTTTGCTGAGAAGCCGGGGATGAACAAGGTAACTCAGAGGCCATCAGACTGTTCGGTCTTCCTTCACTGTCTACTCCCAGCACAGAACTCAGAGGGATTTTGGCTCCACCTGACTCACACACACACCCTTATACCCATTCAAAGAAACCTCTTGGCTAGGCATTTAAAGTGAAGTCCCTCAACAACAGAAACATGGGAAGAAGACAAGGCAACAGGACACCCACAGATACGCTTGAGGCCCCAGAAACCGATATTATGGGCGCTGAAATAGTGGAACTCACAGGAAAGGAAGTCAAAAAACAAACAAGTCGAACAGCCATTTCAGACAAGATATCCTCAAAGAAGTACAAATATTGATCAGTGGGCCTAAAGAGGAACTTACTAAACAAATAATGAGCCCTAATGGATGCAAAGATTACTGAACATATAGAAGCCACAAACAAAAAGTCAGCTGAAGCAAATAAAGAAGACATAGAGGAACATTTTGATAGAGAAGTGGAAATTTTGAAAAGAAATATAGCTGAAATTCAGGATATGAAAAATAAATCTGAAAGCAGGGGAAGTCAACTTGTTCATTGTAAGAACAAAATTTTAGACCTGGAAGACAAAGCTGAGGAAACAAACACTAAACCTAGTCATGACTTAAAATTTGAAATGAGCAAGCTAGCTAGATACAACAGCTGATGGATAATTCAAAGAGAACCAGTCACAGAATTACGGGTGTGGGAGAAAGAACTGAAGACAGAACCAAAGGTATAAAGAATTTATTCACTGAAAACATGCAAGACAATTTTCCTAATTTAGGGAAAGAAATTGACTTTCAGATACAAGAAGCTTATAGAACAGCAAATAACATCAACTAGCAATGAGACTCACCACGATATATCACAATCAAAACCTCAGAAATACAACATAAAGAGAGAATATTAAAAGCAGCAAGAGAAAAGCAGACAGTATTCTACCAAGGCAAACCCATTTGAATTATTGAAGATTTCTAAATGCCAAATTTAAAGGCCAGGAGAACCTGGGACAAAATATTTCAAGCTTTAAAAGACAGAGAATATCAACCCAGATTGTTTTATCCAGCAAAATTATCCCTGAAAACTGAAGGTGAAGTAAAAACTTTTTATGACCAAGAATCCCTAAAGAAATTTTCAACTATTAGCCTAACATTGCAGAAAATACTTGAAGGAATCTTTGAGAGAGATAGAGAGACTAACAGGACCAACAAACATGGAGGAATGGAAATATCTAAAGAGAAAGTGTAACAAAAAAAATTGGTATTTGAATCATTTGATTGGTATACTTTTAAAAGAGTACCAGCTGTTTCATAAAATCTGTGAATTTTCCTCACATAATTATTACTTGTAATAGTATATTAATTTGAAAAACATAATAAGTATGTCAACATAGGAAATTGGTATAAACTAAAAATATATGTGCTTTAATTTATGTATGGATATGTAGATAAAATAATAAGCCAAATCTGGCAAAATGTTAGTAATTAGTGAAATGTGAATAAATAATTTATGAAAGTTAAAAAATTCTGAAATAACTATTTTATTGTATCTATTGCTTTAAGTGTAATAAACTTATGTGATGTTGATTTAAGTTCATTTAATGTGGCAATTTGATATAGACTTAAGTTCATTTAATGTAAATAATCCAAATGTCTTTTGAATGTATAAACATTCACTTTTCAGCACTCAGCTAAGACATTTGAAATTTAATTTCTCTCTTTTCCTTTGTCACATTTTATAGCCTTATGAATTACATTGTTATTTTTCTTTTCTCATGTGGATTGGTGGGTGAGGCCATGGTAAAGAATCTCAACAAAGATATATATATATATATATATATGTGAACTTTTGGCAAATATCCCAATAAAGGGCTCTGCTGGACACAGAAAAGAGCCATCAAGATATGCCCACTGCAGCTCCTTATATGGGTGGGAAGCTGAGCTAAAGAGTGGTGATTTTGGTGAAATGAGTCAGACACAGGAGATTAAATATGTTAAATATCGAAAGTTTTCTCTGATTTAGGAAACCCAGAATACAGGCTATCTATAGAACCAAGTGAGTGTGACAGTGGGAGTTAAGGGATGTGTGAAGGGCATGGGAGGGCCAAAAATAGAAAGGGATTGTAAAATTGATGTGCACAAAATACTCAATTTCATTGTAAACATTATGTATCGCATATGTATTAATAAAAATGGTAAGAAAAAAGAATTTTTTGTGTCCCTCAATCTGGGTTCATATTTTTTTTGTAATTAGACTGAGGTTATAAATTTTTGGGGGGAAATAGCATGTGATATTCCTTTCTTACTACATTATATCAGGGGCCAATGATATGACTAGGACACATTGAGAGTGCAGAAAGCTGTAATGTGTCACCCCAAAATATACTTCTTCAGAACATTTTGAGAAATTGCAGACACAGGAGCAGCTCTGCAAAACTGCCCTTTTGAAAAGAAAATTTACATTAGCAAAATTATCTCTATCAGGAAGAGGTTCCTCCAACAACTTCTATTACCTGAGAGACTCTTATCTGGACAACACAACCTGGCCCAAGTAACAACTTGGCTTAGTTACTTTTTCATTGCTGGGACACAAAATCCAACACCCACAACTTAAGAAAAGAATGGTTTATTTTAGCTCACAGTTTCAGGAGGCCTCAGTTCACTCATGGTGACTGGAAATGGTGGGAGGGCTTGGCAGAGGCATATACAGGGAGAAGTTGTTTGCATCATGTTTATGGTGGAACAGGAAGCTGAATGTGTGAAGAAGGGCAGAGCTAACATATTCTTCCAGATCATGTTCCATTTATCTGCTTCTTCCAGGTCAAGCTCCACCTCTTAACACAGGACACCAAAGGATTAACCACCATGATTGAATCACTTTCCAAACATGAGGCTTTGGGGACATTCCACCATAACGCCATGCGTTTTCTTCCTTCATCCTCCCTCAACAGTTTTCTCTTAACCCATCCCCACACTAGAGGCCTCAAGCCCCTGGTCCTTTCTGTGTCCTGAGATGCTACACATCCTTCAACTACCTGATCTATCTTTTGTAACCAAAAGAGGCCCATCTAGCCCACCAGACAGAATGTCAATCATAGATATGCGATTTGCAAAAGAGAGTTTTGTCACCAAGTGAGAGTCAGGAGAAGGCTGAAATCCACTGCCTCAAGTCCACCTCCTTGAAGATAAATCTTCTGATAGCACAAAGAAGCAGATGACATCTGGCAATGAGAAAAAGTGGTCAGAAGCAGAGAAAAATGAAGTAGTTGGTGTGCAAATGCATAATTAAATGTTATGGCTCTTCGCAGGATGTGTGCTCAGAACACAGCCTTCATTAGCATGCTCTGAGGATGGAGTTTTGGGTTCTCTGATGTCAGAAGGTCATCCACTGTGTTATAATTCCATACAACCAGTATTTATTTTATTGCTCAAGTGACTCTAGTGTGACCATTGAGAGTTCCTTCAGCCAACTTCTATGTCCTACCATGTCCTGACCCCCAGTACATTTGTACTTTCTGGATTGTCAGGGTATTCTACACTCATCTCATCCTTTCCCTGCTGCAGTCCTGGAGTCCAGTCATAGTATTGGAAACCAAGCCCTAGCTGCTAGGTGAGCCCCTTGTATTATGCTGTTCCTATTTATTATGCTGCTTCTATGTCCTCTCAAAGAGAAACAGAAAACATGTATGTATAGGTAAGCCATTGTTTACATACATATCTCTACTGAATTGTGTTTCTGTTGTTGGGGCTCTGATAATGGTCTTCTAAATGTGCATGCTGAGTGCTTTGCACAGATATTTGAAGGCCCTCAAAAGCCAAGCCTGACTTTATCCTGTCTTACTTTCTCCTCCAAGGCCATCTATAGAAACTAGAATTTTTTCCCCCTAACACAGGTCACAGAAACTAGAGCCCTTTTCCCTCAAACATGGTCATGAAACGGAGAAATGTTCCAGCCTTCTCTCTCCTTTTTGTGTAAGAGCTTGCCATAAAGACATTCTCCAGCCTATTTTATCTCATGATAGAACACAAGACATTCATTCTGGAAAGGATCTTGTGCTATGTCAGAGAGGGGGAATGCATATAGAGAGGCCAAGGAGAGGTGGGACAGGTGGGTCTTGCTGGGTATTCCCACTTGGGGATTTCTATTACTGCATTCCTTTGTTATACAACTGCATTTCCACAGGGCTATTCATGCCTTGTCCACTTAAGTCCAGAGACAGATCATCCTGGGTCTTTGGGCCTTCAATCTGAAGCCTCCCAAGTCATATAAAACTTTGGTCTTTTTTTTTTTTAAGGCTTTTCTCTTGTTAATCCGCCATATCTTGCAGGGGTTAGACTCTAGCTTTATGATGCACAAAAATGAGCTTGTTCAGAAAGAATCAAGTGTAAGGAATTGAGACAGAAGCACGGCACGGTCATATCCCAGATCAGAGAATGGCCTAAATGGATGCCACATTTGTAGGAAGTAGAACATACTGGCTCAAGCTGAGAGGGGCAACGTCTGAAGACTAGGGGAAGGAGGGAAGCTTAACCAAAATTTAGTTAACAAGCACCTAGTTCTCACTGAGCAGAAGGGCAAGCAGTTCAGCCAATTATTCACAGGACAAAAGGTGGAAAATGTAGCCTGATGTGGCAGTAAAAGCCTGAAATCCTAGCATTTCAGGAGGCTGAGACAGAAGGATCAGATGTTTGAGCCCAGTCTGGGCAACTTAATGCCTTAGTAAGACTTTGCCTTAAAATAAAAAAATTTAAAAAAAGGGTTGGGGATGTTACTCAGAGCAAATGTTCTATACTTAATACAGTAAATTAAACAAATAAATAACTACGGGGAGTTTGGAGAGCCTGTGTTTGTCACAAATGAATAGAGCTGGTGGTGGGGGTGTCTCTAAGTCTAACATAAGTCCAATAAGGAAGTGGGAATGATAGGAAGACTGCAGATGGTTAGATAGAAATTCTGCTTGTGAGGTCTTTGGAGGACTTCACTATGGGGTATGCTCTTCTGATCCCCAACATTAACAGAAAATTTCTACATAGGCTTTCCTGGTTGCAGTAGTGCCCATCCTCTGGTGCAATAACCCCTTTGCCCCTTGTGGCCCTCATTGCAGTCATCCCTACCCTTCCCTTTTGGAATTGTCGTTTAGGACACAGTCTCTCCGTGTCAGATCTGGTTTGGTTTGTGTATTTAACAATATTTTCTGGATAAATGTCCATTATCATATATGCCACATGTAAATATTTTCCCCTTGGCAGTGGCAAGTCTCAAAAACTCTAATCAGTGTCTTTCTCACTAGGCAAGTTTTTAATTTTGGTATAATGCAAGGTGGCTTTGTTTTGTTTTGGCTACCTATTGGTTTAGACTTCTGCAGTAATGTTCATAAGAGAGATTGGCTCAGTCTGGAGGACTCAGTGAGACACTATCTCAAGAAAAAAAAAGAGCTGAAGGCTCTGGTCTCAATCTCCAATACCACAAACAAACAAAGATAGGCTTCTCATTTTCTTTTCTCTCTAATTTTTGATATACCAAAAGTTTAAGGGATCCTTCCTTCTCTCTCTCCTCTCTCTCCCTCTCTGTCTCTTTCTTCATGAACAGTACTAGGTTGCCATTGTGGCTTTCCTGCACAGGATGCAGTTGGAGGGAGACCTTGAGCATATCACTGCGCATAGCTTTAATATGTCTAAAAAGCAGTTTGGACCTCGTGTATACGTTCATTTCAATATTCCCGGCCTTTTACAGATCAGCGTCTTGTTTGGATTCTCCTTTGAAGAGGACAAACACCCATCACCTACCTCATTAATTATATCAGACAAAATCTTTCAACGTGAACTCATGTTTATATTTGTATGAAAGTCTTACATTTTCTTTTAAAAAGATCGTTTAATGAATCCTTTGTTGCCAATTTTCTTGAGATTCTAGAGCCACCTCCATCACCATGGCTGGGGAAGCGCCGCCAGGAGCGCCACAGGATGCTGGGGCCCCACTGCACCTTCCTTGGGATGCCAGCAGGGGGCGACTTGACCCCAAACCCTCGGATCAACCCTCCTCTCGGGTTCTCTCCCTCCGGCTTTCTCTTGCTTCTCCCTTTCTTCTCTCCCTTGTCACCTTCCCTCTGGCGGTACTGGGAATCACAGAATGCCCCCCGCTTCTTAACGACCGTCCTTAACCCAAACCAACCTTCCAACGCCACATCTACTAACCCCTAAATCTCTTTACCCAATCCTAAACCTGTAATTAACCGAATCTGAACACTCCAACCCTAACTCTAACCTTACCCCAACGCCAGCCTTACTCTCCTGCACTGCCTGGAGTCACAGGGTGTCCCGTGCTTTTTAAAAATAATCCTTAATGCTACTCTAACCCTCCAACCCTTGACCTAACCTACCCTGTTCCTAAACCTAACCCCAACTCTAACTCTTAGCTTTAACCTCAATCCTAACCCCAGTTCCAAACCGCAGCAGTAACCCTAACCTCTAACCTTACTTCCTATCCCTAACTCATCCTCGACTTCAGCCCAACACTGAACCCTGGGCCTCTTCCGCAGCTCCGGGCTCTGTGTAGCGTCGCTGTCGCCGCTGGAACCGCTGTTGCTCGTGCCGAAATCGCCCCTTCAAACACACCCCGAGCCCGCCTTTGTTGGCCCCGAGTTCTGAACCCTGAAGGGGCGGCGAATGAGCTGTTCTAAAATAAATAAATAAATAAAAATAAAAAGCGAGAAACAAAAAGCAAAAAACCAAAACAAAACTTAAAAAAAAAAAAAAACACCAAAGGAAAAGGGAGAGCAATGAGGCTATTTTCAGTAAAAGTGAAAAGTCAACTCCATTGCCAAAAGAGGGCGTACATTATCCGGCTGATGAAAGCCACAGGAGAACAACACATCAATACAACCAGTAGAGCGGGTTCTACATAGAGCATTGGTGGTTCAGTGGTAGAATTCTCGCCTGCCACGCGGGAGGCCCGGGTTCGATTCCCGGCCAATGCACAAAATCCTCCTTTTCCCAATCCTTTCAACATTAAAATACTTTTCACTTCAAAAGTTGTATTTTTTCCGTATGTGCTATCTAGTTTACTTTTCCAGTCTGACAATTTAGGACAGACATTGAGTCTCCTCTTGCACAAGAGATCTAGCAGCCAGGCGTCTGGCAGTTTTTAGAAATACGTTCTTTTTCAGGTACTTGGAATCAATGTTTGTTGACCCTGTTCTCTTGCCTTAAACACGATTGGAACAAGTAATTCTTGAAACCAAAACGATTTAGAAATTGGGGGAGGGCTACCGCCAGTAGAATATATAATAAAAACACTTGAAAGAAGAAAACGGACAGATTAAGAAGAGTGGCGCAGCGGAAGCGTGCTGGGCCCATAACCCAGAGGTCGATGGATCGAAACCATCCTCTGCTATCTGTTTTCTTTCCTTCCGCTTTCTGCGTAGTTCAAGAGTACCCTAACCAATGACTGTATGCGGTGCTTACCTAGTTATCAGGAAAATAGTGCACTTATCGAAAGTCACCTGTAAGGTAAGTAGGGATACTGTAGCAGAGAGGCCGCTCTGTACCCACTGTTTATTTTAGCACCGGCTCCCTGAAGTCCTCAATTCGAGTTACCTGCGGAGCCTGAAGCAATCGTGTGTAGGCCGCACACTGTTTTTCTCTCACGGCCTCTCTCCCCATCCTGGTGACCTTCTTGGGACCGAGACTTTGGAGTATAAGGTGGTATCTATCTATTCGTTTAGAATTTTCACCCCTATAGGAAGTAAACCTACAGGGATAAGTGTGTGTGTGTGTGTGTGTGTGTGTGTGTGTGTGTGTGTTGAGTATGTTGATACTGTATTTTCTGTAACCTACAGGGATAAGTGTGTGTGTGTGTGTGTGTGTGTGTGTGTGTGTGTGTGTGTGTGTGTG
>PVKB01007299.1:0-38539 GCA_004027205.1 Ctenodactylus gundi
CGAGGAAGGACGCGCCTGCTGCCTTTGTGGTGTGGACAGGAAGAACAAAAGAGGCTGGATTAGCGAACCCCCTGCTGGCGGCGAAATGGGAGCCTGAATTCAGCTGGCGGACTCCTTGGCTCTGGGGGTCAAGAAGTTAGCAGTGTCCAGCGCCAGCCCGGCATGGCTCCAGTCACCCACAGTAGCTGAATGACCCAAATGGGCTGGTGGGAGGTCACAGCAGGGATGTTTCCATTTTAACCCCATTGTTTAGCCAAATGAAGGCAAGATGTTCCTGCTCCCCACCGGAGAAGTCTGCCCGGCTTCAATAATTTCTGAGTGCTGACAGATAATTCAGAGATATTGGATATTTCACCACCTGGGGACTGCCCTTCGCAACCACAGCAATCAGTTACCGCTCGCCAACCAGGGGCCATGTAGAGGCCCCGGGCCCCCTCACGCCTTTACGATCAGGCTCCAGCGTCCTGAAAAATATTGCTTGAATTTATTTATATAATCGCGTTAGGAAGGCGGTAAGTTATTGTGAAGTCAGCATTCTTCCATCTTCTTCCCCACTAATCCTTTGTTTGAAATTCTGCTCCAAGGAGTCCGATTACTAATGCAATTACACGCTACCTGGTAAAGGGTAATCCAAAAAAATTAAAGCCCTTCACATATTGTATTTTTCACTCAGAGCCACTCTCTCCGAAAACCGAGCACTGACATTGATCAATTAGCTACTGATTTTACGACTACCTGCATTTAAGAACACATAGACTTTTGACATTCCCCTCCCGGGCACTTAAGGTATCTTAAAGGGCAATGCTGCCTCTCCTTTGGAACGGACTTCGGAAATCTCTGAGTAAAAGCAAACATTTTCAAAGGGTTATTTCTAACAATAATAGAATCACCCACCCATCTGGACAACAGGCTTGTGTTTTACTCTGGTATTGCTAAGCCAAAGGCATCAGGCTGTCTCCTTGGTCCCCATGAATCCTTCTCTCCTCTATTCGTCACTGAGTATGTGAAAATGATACTGCCGACTAAGAACATTCTTCTGGAGTAGAGGGGCAGGCGTGACATTGAACACATGCAATCCTGCCGTGCTGTTTCTCTCTGCAATGAACAACACTGTATTATGAAAATCACCTAGGTTTCAAATTTTAGATCAACTTATAAACAAACCACACAGACTTGATGGTGGCCACAGAACAAAATGCAACTGTCATCCACCTTTTACAAAGAGAAAGATGCACCGCCACCAGAGGAATGGGAAGGATTGGAGGGAGAAGAAAAGTCAGAAGTATTATCTGTGATAAACGAAAGAAACGTGAAGTTTTCAAATTTCCATTTTAGGGTTCCCATTTTAAACCTGTTGTTGAACCCCATGCTGAAGTTGCATAGATGACCAATGAGTGAATGAAGAGAAATAGTGGTTTAATTATATGGAGCAAAGAGGATGGAATGTGTGGGAGGAATTTACCATAAAGAAGCTATACCTTCGGTCATGAGAGGAAGTCAAAAGACAATGTCTAGAATGGATCAATGGAAAGACAACTAGGTAATTATATGACTTAGATGCATAGAAGTCATCATGGGAACATGTGAAAACAGAGACTTCTAACTTGGTGGCCCAGGTCAGTCCACAGCAGCAGAGGCAAACCAGGTGCTCTCAAGAGCAGGGCAGAGAGTCACTTTGGAGGTACCAATGATACTCTGGCTCTTGATCTGAGTAGTGATTAAAGAGACTTTACTTTCAAAAGCATCAGGCACAGCCTTATGATTTATGTGCATCTTCTGCTTGCAGGTTATATTTCAATGAAAAATTTCCCTAAATAAAAATGGGGCCTCATCTAGGGAGTAGGATGAGGACAAGTGAGGAAGGCGATGGAGAATTATTGGTATCCATGGGCAGCCCAGATGATGACTCCATGATTTGTAGCTACATGCATGTATAACTTGGATGAAAATTAATTATTTTCATGCTGGTGAAATGTATGGTCCTCAAGGGTAATCTTCGCATCATATACTTAAGATCCAGGAAAATGGATAGCATTACATCAGAGTCTCCAATGATTTGAGTAGGGATTTTACTGCCATTGGAGGCATTCAAATAAAAGACATCAAGAGGGAACTTTGTTGAAGAGAGCACAGAGGCAGTTTGGTCATTGTTAAGACTCTGAAATACATTCTGGAGGCTGCAAATACTTTGCTCTGAGGTGCCAGCCTCTGTTTGTTTGGATTTTCATTTAATCTCTTGGTCTAGAAAGAAAATTTAAAAGGCCAAGAATTCTGATGAGAAAAAATGTTCCTTAGAGACTAGACAAGATCAGAACTGGAAGGAGAGCCACAGGAAGCCCTTGCTCCACGTGACTTTGAAGGTGCGCAACCAGTGGGGTTATCATGGGAAAGAGAATATGTGTGGTTGACCAAGTGGAGAAGAAGTTCCCTAAGACCAGAGCATGACTCACCAATTCCATGGTGCTCACGGTCCCAGGCAAGGCCTTGCATATCTCCATGAGCCATTCTTCCAGGCTAGGGTTTGGAACAGCTTCAGCCCTAACAGAAGTCACTATTCTAGGGACCAGTAAATTGTGGCCCAAAGGCGAAATGTAGCCGACAACCTCTGCGTGTGCAGCATATAAACTTAGAATAATCTTTGATATTTTCAAGTGGTTGAAAAGTATCAAAAGAAAACATATCATAACACATATAAATCACAAGAAACTTAAATTTCAAAGTCTATAAATAAAGTTTTATTGGAACACAATAACACCTTATGCCATGTAGTTCACAGTTGCTTTTGTTTTAGCAGCAGAGTTGAACGGTTTTTACAGGTCATACAACCCATGAAACCTACAATGCTTGCTATCTATACTTTCCCAGAAAATAGCAAACCCTATTTTGTACCATCACTAACTTAAACAGCATGAACATCCTTAGCACATTTTTATTCACTACTAAGAAATGAACATAGAGCCTTCTGACCAAGCAAGATACATTCCAGCCTATTTTTTATTGTATTTTTAAATTTTGAAACACAGTCTTGATAAGTTTCCCAGGCTGAGCTAAATCTGTGGCACTCCTGCTTCGGCTTCCAGGAGTGCCACCACACTCAGTATATCTGGTACCTTTATCTCTCAAAGTACTTGCCTCACTTTGTTACAGCCTTCTTGTTTAGCATGGTTGTTTTTAAAGGAATTGGAACTATAGAACTAGAATCCTTTAGAATTGATATAATTAACAATAGTGTACTGTAAATCTCAAAATAAAAGAATTTTACATTTACTCACAGTGACCATTGGAGAGACCACGTCAACTTGAGGCAATCAGGAACCACTCCTAAGTCAGGCAACTGAGAATCAGCCTGGATTAGCGTGTGAGTGCTTTGTGGGACAGTGAATGAGGGAAGAGCACCCACCTGGATGTGGGAGGCCCAACTGAGAACTCTAACTGTATAAAAGGAAGGAAGAAGAAAGATCATTGTATCTTCTTCCTCGGGAAAGCTCTCACCTTTGAGATTGTCTATGGACGCCAACTTGCTACACACCACAAATATTCATCACAGATTCACTCCAGTCTCAACTTGCACCTGTCTACCTGTCGCTGATCTTCAGTCACTGATCTTTAATCACCAGTCTTCAGTTTCAGGTCTTTGCCATTGTTCTTTGAACAGCCGAGATCTGCTGCAGACTCTCACTGGCTGAACGTTGGTCCTGAACAGGTGTTCTACTTCGTGGCTGAGCAGCCATCAGACACTCCAGCTCTCACATGTGCAGGCTGCCATCTTGGACTATCTCTATTCTTAGATTTGTAAACCTTCCGAATAGATCCTTTTTATTATAATTTCTGTAAATTCTGCCTTTTGAAAGAACCCAAACTAATACACTCAACATGAAGAAATAATAAAAGAAGTGAAAGATATGCAAATACTTTGAGTTGATCATGAGAGGAAGGTACATGTGAATCAAAACCACCACTTTATACCTCAGAAATGTCTGCAATCAAGAGATGTTTTAAGTCTTTGAAAATGGGCAAAAACCTGAACAGACAAGTTGGTTGCCCTCTAAAGGAAACATAAAAATGGCCAACAGGCCTATGGAAAGACACTCAACATAACTAATTATTAGAAGGTTGAGAATAAAGCCACAATGAGACTCTGTCTTACTCTAGTGAGAATGGTTATTATTAAGAAGCAGGAAGACAGCAAGTGTTGACAAAGATTTGTAGAAAAGACAAATTTTGCATATCATTTTTCTAAAAACTCAAAAGATAACAGGTTCTTGGGATAACATAGAGAAAAGGGAACCTTCACACACTGTAACTTGGTGTGACCACTAGGAACATCTGTAAGGAAGTTCCGCATAAAATTAAAATAAAACTGCCATACGATGCAGCACCTCCATCTACAAGGTATAAGTCCAAAGGTATTTTTAAAATTATGTCAGTGAGATTCCTGTACTCCTGAATTTGTTGCAGCCATATTGACAGTTGCCAAAGTATGGAATCAAGAGTGCACCAACTAATGAATGGTAGAGAAAATGTGGCATTAGTGCACAAGCTGTGAGAGTGAAACCCTGTCATTTGTGATAAGGGTGGACATGCAGGACATTGTAACAGGTGAAATAAGCCAGGCACAGGAAGACTGGTAGTGAGCAATCTCATCCCTTTGTGGAATCAAAAAAGTTGATGTTGTAGAAGTTGAGAATAGGACAGTGGTTATCACAGGCTAAGGAGGAGAAGGGAAAGGGAGGGGAATCGGACTGGACAGTGGATGTGGTGTTATCGTTACATACGAGGAGGAACTGGTTGTCTTACCGCAGAGTAGAGCGGTCATAGTTAATAGTGTGTAATATGTATTTCAACGTCATGGAAAAAGAAGATTTTGAAGGTTCTCACCATAAAGAAATAATGAATGCATAAAGTGATGGTATATTGATAACATAATGTGAACATTACTCAACATATAATGTAAGAAAACACTGCATTATAGTCCATACATTCATAGTTATTATATGCCAATCTAAAATTTAAAAATACATTTGGAAAATAATAACAACAATAGAATGAAAAAAGGTCCCAATTTACTGTTATCATTTGGACCTGGAATGTCCCTCAAAAGTCTCATGTATCTGGAAAATGATGGCAATGGTATTAACTGGATCGAGGGGATTCAGCCTGTGCTTTTAGGAGTGGAGCCTGATTGGAGGGATGGGCCACTGGGGGTGTGGCCTGGAAGGGTCTTGCCCCTGGCTCCACCCTTTTCACTTTCTGTTTCCTGGCAGCAGTGAGATGAGCAGTTGTCCTTCACCAGGCCACTCACCCAGGCAGCACAAGGACTGAGACCTCTGAACTGTGAGGTAAAATAAACCTTTCCTCTATTAAGTTTCAGGTGTCAGGTATTGTACCCCAGAGACAAGAACATGACTAAGACATTTACAGAATCCTCACTTTATGTGTGGGAAAACTGATGCCTGAGGAAAGTGGCCCTCACCACTTTTTACCAAGTTCAGTGCCTCAAGGCTCATAATTATTAATCCCTTTGAGTCTCCCTTGGCATGGGGCTCAGACAGGAAGTCCGGGGACAAAGCTCGACCAAAAGCACCTAGCTCCCTTGCAAATCAGACAAATTTTCCTACCTCAACTGATCAAATTACCAATTTACTGAACTCACTGAGGTTTTGTGGAAGGGAAATTACGATTTTTCTCTCCAATCCTGCCACTGTGTCTAAAATCAAGCAGGTTTTCCCTTAAGCACATCTGCCTTCTCTATCATTGCAGACACATGCATTTGTTATGATCTGGGGTGGCAAGCGTGTAGGGAAACGGCCCTAGAGCCAGGCAGAGGCATGGTTTGAGAGCCTGTGGGGCAGAGGCAGGTGTGAAGCTAAACACTGACAGACTCCTCAGCTCCTGGCTCACTTGAATAATTGGTGCGCTATATTGCTTGTTTGACAAATTGATTTCCAGTGAATTTAATCTGGCTAGTTTTCACAGCAAACTCAAATCTGAGGTTGGATTTTGGGGCCCAGTCATCTGAGGGATTCTCTGTGACACTTCGAAGGCAGAGAGTGAGGCCGGCCCGTGTGCAAGCCCTGGCCGTTCAGCGAGGTCCGGTAGCTGCTCCAGAGCTCAACCTGGGGCTTTGTGCCTGGACACAGCCTCCCTGCAGCCCGGGCAGTTCTCTCAGCCTGTTGGTTGTCTAGGAGACCAGGAGCTCCAGGGAGAACAGAAACTTCCAGCCTCCCTCGGCTCCCCTAGGGATGAAAGCAGATTTCCTCAAATGGCAGTCCTTCTACCCAAACAATAGCTTTCTTCTTTGCACAAAGAATAGCCATGGCCAGACAAATACACCTCAGGGAAGGCGTGTGCAGACAGCTGGATCCCCAGCCCATGCCCTCTTCCACGTCACCCTCGGGAGACAGGAGCAGAAAGGTAGGTGTAGCCCTCAATTTGGTCTCACCTCTTTACAGCCGAGATCAGAACTCAAGCCAAGGGGGTTGCATGCTCCATGCGGCACCTGGGAGAGTGATTGCACTCCTCTAGGCCTCAGTTTTCTTATCTGTGAAGTAGAAAATTTAAAAAGTAGCACCTATTTCAGATGATAGCGCAGGTTCATTGAGATGACACATTGGAAGCACGTGGAATAGTGTGTAGCTAGGAACTGGGAAACTTTATGCTGCTAGCTATTTCTGGCCATATTACACAGGAAGTGCTGGCTCAGGAAGGGTTGAGTCCCAGGCAGGACCTGCCCCTCACTGGAGCCTCAGGGGTGGTGACACTAACCCAGAGGAGCAGGGGGCTGGAAATCTGCGTGGCCAGTCCAGATGACTTATTACACTAGCCCCCGGCAAGGGAGTCAAAAGGAAGGAGATAAAAAAAAAAAAATCATAGCATCGATTTTTGAGCACATGAAATCAGCAGTGTTATTTCTAGATCCATCCTTTTTTAAATTAAATAAAGTTTAGTTCAGTTTGTCAATTTTCTGCAAACCGCATCCATCCGACCCTCTCCTGTGCAGGGTGGGGGCTCAGGAAGGATTTTTTTTTTTCCCTAGGAAAGCACTGTTGCATTAGATATGTGAGCTGGTGATGATGTTCCAGGATCTTAAGAGCTTTTCAACCTAACGAGGTGTCAATTTGCAAGTACATTTTCCATAACCACTAAGTAGGCATTGTAACAAGTGGGGACTGTGTGAGAGTCCTCCTGGAGTAAGTTACAGCTGCAGACCACTGTCCTCATTCAGAACCCTGTCCCTGGAGTGGTGGGATTATCTCTTTGCCTCGGAGATACACTTTGGAAAAACGAGAAGCATATTCCTCTTTTACTTCAATTATGAGATTTTTATTTCCTTCAAAAACAATAAAGGTGCCATGTATTTCAGGTGAGAAAACATAATCTTGAGGCTGCTGCAAGGACAGGTGTTTGCCAAACCCAAGCTTGCTCAGGTGAGGGGTTCATAAAGCCTCTGGAGGGGCCAGGCAGGGCAGGCAAGAGTAATAAGCGGCCTGTCAGTCATCCTAACCAGCCAGAACCAATCAAAAGTACCTGGGCGGGGGAGGATGGAAGAGTACCCATAGTTAACAGGCTGGGAGGGGTGGTAATAAAAGCCAGCTCTATGTTGCTCAGACTTAAGTCCGCTCCTGAGATCACTGATCACTGAAAGGTCAGGCCCATGGTGTCTGGAGAGGTGAAGATGGTTAAGGGATCATCTTCAAACAAGTTATGGTTCAAGGACTTGAGTTTTTGCAGGGGAGGTGACACCTTTCGGAGTTTGGTCCAAGGTTCTGCAAGATGTTCAGGTGACACCATCTGGAGCTCAGTCCTAGGCTCTGTGGCTGTCCTGGTTGTTTCAGTAGGGCTGAACTCATGTCAGTCTTTCAAACCAGGGTTTCTCTCCCCTTATTCAAAGCCAGAGTCACGTGGCCTCACCTACTGGAGCAATATTCAGCCTTTCTCAGAGGGAACATTGCTGCTCCTGCTCCTCAGTGAACACTCTCTAGTAATTGTCTGCATCAGGAAATGTTGGCCAATTGTGAAAAGAGAAGGATCCCAAGGAAACACCTCCAAGAGTTACGGACAATAGATTGTCAAAACCTCTGGCCTCAACTCATTCTAGAATGTTTTGTCGTTGGAGAAATTTGGGGGTAAAAAAAAACCAAAGGACTCTTCAATTAAATCGTGGCCTATCTATTGAATAGGCTATTATGTTGTCAAAGATGCAGCAGATACATATTTATGCCTCTGAAATGATGTCCTTGATTGAGATGTGTGATTATATGGGGTGAGCAAGTTATAAAATAATCTAAGCTCATCTTTAATGGGGGAAATAAAGTTCTTTCTCTCACCTCACTGGCTGTCTCATGTACACACACATGCAGATCACAAAAATAGAGGTAAATGTACTAGAATAAAAGAATTACCATTAAAGTATCAGATTCCAAAAAGAGCATGAGCGAGATTTCTCCCACTGGAAGAAAGTGACTAAAAGGACGAATTGAAAACCCTGTCGTTAGAATAAAGATTGTACAAACCGGGGGAGTTCTAACAGGATGAGCACTCCAATGTGAGCGAGTGGTGGCCCTCACAGCAGTATGAGCTGAACGTTCTTAGAAGAAGGGGCTTAGGGGGTTGAGGGGGGAGGACTGGTACTGAGGGACAGGGACACAGGCCTCACAAACAAGGTGCCCCGGGCCTGGCTCTGCTTCACAGTGGAAGGTGGTGATGCCACTCCACATGTGCTACTATATGCCCACTTGTGTGATTGCTTAACATTTTTTAAGCATTCTTGCTTTTTCAAGAAGTTATTTCAAAAGATAGCTTTGTTACACTAATTTTACAGGGAACAAAATCAGGATTGTCTGGCAACAAAAGGAAGCACTCATAAAAATGTCTGTTTTTCAAGTTCAACCCCAGCCTGGGCAATTCAGTGGCTTATTCAGATCCTGTTTCAAAATAAGAAGAAAAATGGGCAGGGGATGTAGCTCAATGCAGAGGCACTGGGTTCAGTCCTCAGACTGTGAAAAGCAAACAGACTAACAATGCATGTTTGTAACCATTGCAAAGTTGACCCATTCCAGTTCGGTGTTAGTAGAGGGAAGCACTGCGCCTGAGAGCTGCCACCTCTGTTACCAAGGACTGATAGACATGAATTCTACAAGCACTCAGGGCACACTAGGCGCGGCTGGGATGTGGTTCAGGGGCAGAACGTTTGCCTAGCCTATGCATCAAAGCCCGCGCATCCCCAGCATCTCAAAAAAAAAAAAAAAAAAAAAAAGGATGCACCCACCCACCCTTTGTCCTTGTCCCACGAACTCTTTCCCAGCCCAAAACCCACTTCCAGAGTCATCTTTCTTTGCCACCAAGGAATCCAGTGTGGTGTTGTGCAACACCAGGGTAAGCAGAGAAGAGCAGGGACAGGCTTGGTGAAGCTAGGCAGTCCTAGCCTCACCAAGGGAGGGTAGTGGGGACGCTGTAGGGCATGCTGGTACCATCGGCACCAGTGTGACCAGGAGCAAAGCACACATCACATGCAGAGAGGGATGGAGGGGTGTTTTCTCAATTCATTACAGTTTTGATTGCTATGCTGTTCATATATTACCCATTAAAAAGGTATACCATTAAACATCATTAAAGGGTATTCTCATATGTGTGTGGGCACACACATACACGAACACAATTTGGATAACAGCCGTGGTCTTGATGTGCTAGATATAAAGACCTTGGGGTCGAGCTACCTGGGCTCAGGTCGTAGTTCTGCGGCTTCCAGACACCACGATCTTGAGTTTCTTTACTTCCCAGGCTTCATTGTCCTAATGCATAGAGGAGACATGTGACCTGCTGGGTTACAGCACATGTGAATAAGGTGATCCGTGTTGAGCCCTTTGCCGCTTTTCCATGCCTCACCCCTGTCTCTATATTCTTTAATACATGCCTCTGTGTATATTTTTCTTTTTGTCATTCTGATTGCTTTCTGCTCTAACAATAAAGCTAAAACCTATTATTCTGTGTCATTTATTACATATACTTAATAGACTGTCCCTTTCCCTATTCTTAATTTTAATAAGCTAACAAGAATATTCCCATTTCCAGGAGCAAATAAACTGGCTCCATTAGATCCTTCTTTCCTTCTCTGGGCTCCCAACTGATTTCAGAAGTGAGGGCCAGTGACTTTTGCTAGGAAAGGTAATTTCCAATCAAAATTCAGACTGTGAACCTTCTCTCACATGTAAGTACCCCCAAAACACTTGTGTGCACCCCAGCTCCTACACACACACTAACACGATGCACCGATGCACGCGCACACACATGCACACACGTGCACTTATGCCCAGGAAGTACACTGGCAAGACCTGAATTTCCCGACAAGCACCGTCCAGACAACAGTGGCAGGTGAAGGGCCCAAAAAGATTGAGATGTTTCTGTTGATTTTCATTTCTTTGACTATGGCTGTGGCGACTCTTTATAAAAGTCAGTAAATCGTGGTTTAACTGCCACTATTGATTTGGGAGGGCACAAACACAGGTGCAAACAAGTTCGGGCCTCCTCCTGAAGCGCCCACTACAGACAGCATTAAAGACACATGGATTTGTTATCTGGTTTGCAGACAGCGGCACGGTTCCATCACCCTCCACCCTCAGCCGTCCACGCTGCGTTCTAAAGATAGACAGAAGGCTCCTGCAGGACTCACGCTCTCACTCATTAACAGTGATCAGTAAGCCCTGTGGTGTTCATTAAAATGTTTCTGCGCTGCACTGCAACATTTTTTTTTTCTTGGAAAGCCAACTTCAGCTGCTACGAGGTCAAAGAAATATTTAACAATTATGAGAAAGGTAATCTCTGCTGTGCTTTCTTATTTTGAGTACATCCTGGGGGTGGTGAGCAGTTGTGATATATTACCTCTCAGACCCATGAGTCTCATTTGAATGGCATTTATCGGGGTGTGCTCGGCTCCACTGAGGCCACGCAAAGGTGAGGTGGGGTAAAGAGCCAAAAAGCGACAGCCCTCCACTCAGAGGACTTGGTGGCTTCTGACCCTACCTGGGTTTGGTTTTATGACTTTCATATCCTTGAAGTTATTTAAAAGAAGATGAGATATGACAGGTGCTGGAGTTGGCAAAAGCAGCCCGCTGATTGCATTCCAGGCTGCTGGTGGGAAACCCCGCCCGGAACCGCGTCAGCACATTTGAAAGTGTTCTGTTCATTGCTGTCCTCTGCAGTTCTCCCCTGACCTGCAGAGCGAATTTGGCACATCGACAGGTGGAACTGGACATTAGTTTTCCGCTGGCCAGCCTGTGATTCCACCCCCAATACCAGTCCATGGGGCCCCACTCCTGTGTCCACAGGCTCACAGACGGTAGCCAAGCCCAGCCAATCACAGTAGTACAGCTCCTGGTGTAGTGACATTGAAGCTAGGCATGTGACTTCCCTGAGGCCAATGGGAGTCTCCCCTGGGCTTTTGAGGAACTCTGAGAAGGAATTTCTCTCTTTCTGCTATGGATAACCTAGCAAGATGTAGCGTGGAGCCACCATGTGGGAAGAGCCTGCATTGTGGAACAGTTTACCAGAGCAGAGATGAGCTGTGAGAACAGAACTCAGGGGATACCGGTTGACAACTGGATGCAGCAAGGCCTGAAGCTTCCATCGGCATTTTTAGTTAGTCTGAGGTAGGCGTTTCTTTACAATTAAGACCTACTGACTTGGATCTCTGTCTCAATCAATGTCTGATTAATGAAGAGGCCTTTTTTTCCCTATAACTCGAAGAACATATAGAATATTCCTACCCTTTAATACCATCCTTACCAGCTCACTAAAACCAGTAACTCCCCAGAGTTTGATCTTCACTTAATATTTTTCTTTAAAGAAGAACCTCAAAATGTCCCTTGCACCTGAATCCTTATCCCAGGGCCTGGTTCTTGGAAGCCCAAACTCAGACATAAGAATTACGTCATTCAAGGAAAGTATCTAACACAATTCGTGACTTATAATACACGACCAATAAATATTAAAGGTTGTTGTTGTATTAATAGAAGGGCTTGAAGCAGACTATTAATATAATTTCCTGAAATCCAAACCAGTACTCTTTCCACTATCTCAGAGTCTCTGAAAGTGTCAAATATGGACCACAGTTGATCTATAAAATGATTTTTAGAGTCTTTAAAATATTTTAAAGTAATGTAGTTATGGGAAGTGGATACTATGTTTTACTTGTGGGCAGTGGTTTAAAAGTTCTTTTTTTAAAATGCCTTCATGTTCAAAATACGAGTATTTGAAGAAAGCAAATAAAAAGATATTTCAAGCTTTATGCACATATGATAAAAAACTGTGAATATATAACAGAAAATTGAATCACTTGACACCAGCCAAACCTCCCATGTACATATTGCCCCTCCAGTCACAGCTAAGGCCCTAGAGGGTCCTGGTGGGGATGAATGGTGAACCAGAGCTGGCACTATGCCCACGATCATGTTCTGTGACCACCTTGGTGGCATTAAGAGATATCTACAGAGATGCCTGGATTATTAGGTATGAACCTCATCCATGGATTGAACCTCTTCCATGGATTGACACATTGAGGTGTTCATAGCTGAGTGGGCAAGTAGGCCATGAGGCTAGTTAGAGGAAGTACATTGCATTGCTCACTCAGGCTCTTTGCTCTCTCTGCCTCCAGGTTACCATGAGGTGAGCAGCTGTCCTCTGCCATGCCTTTCTACTACGATGTTTGTGCCTCAGCACAGGTCTAGAAGCACCAGAGCCAAGTAAGCACGAACTAAAACCTCTGAAACTGTGAGCCTATGGGAATATTTTCTCCTTTAAGTTGTTTTTTTTCTCAGAGATTTGGTTGCAGCGACAAGAAGCTAATACACATGCCTTGCACGGTGTTGCTTCGCTCTGAAGGAGAGAGGAAGCTCAATGGGCAGGACAAAAACATGGCATCTGCACGAACCTCTTTTGAAAGGTAAAAGTTGCCCCCCATTATCCATGGGGGACAGACCCAAGACACCTCCCCCTCCATGAATGCCTGGAACCATAGGTAATACCAAACTCTGTGTGCACTATGTTTTTTTCATGTTAAGTCAAAACCATTCCCCTTTCACTTAATGGAAGAAATGTATGGCTTCTCTTGGTATATCTAAATTGTTGGCATCAATCCTCTTGCACTTTGGGGTCACTATTAAGGACAATGAAGGTGACTTGGACCCAAGCACTGTGATACCATGATAGTGAATCTGATAACTGAGACACTCCCGTGTGAATAAAGAGAGGGAAGAATATGTAGCTCAGATATATTGGGCAAAGGGATGTTTCCTGTTCGGGGCAGGATACAGCAGGATGTTACCTTTCATGGCCATCTTGACCATGGGGAAGCTCCAGACGCCACATGGTGCCTGCTCCCCCACAAGTAGGTAGATAGGGCCACACCAGAATGTTTTAGGATCCTGCCTTTCTGCTGGACGGCACTCAGCATCAGCAGTCACTGTATTCTTAAGGTATACCTCGTAGTGGCACTAATGAAAGGCACATCTAGAACTGCCTCCGGAAGTGCCAAAAATCATTGGATAAAAGGTTTTATAATGAATGAGAGTATTTTGAGTGAAATTAATCGCAATGTGTCTCTTATTGCAAAAAAAATTTTTTAAAACATTCACCACCATATACTTTGATCATCACTTAAATGTACAATTACTACGTGCCAATAAAAACATGTGAAAATAAAAAATATATAAGACCTATGAACTTTTAATCACCTCCTTTAATATTTCAAGACCACAGCTGACTGTGGGTAACTCAGAATTCAAAAAGCCAAACTGCAGATAAGGAGAGACTAAAATCGTCTGAGTGCCTCTGTCTGAGGTGACACTGAATGAGAACGTGCCCGAAGTAAGAAAACGCATCTTGGAAGGCTCTTCCAGCTGAGACGGTGATGCTCAGCACCAAGCTGGCTATGGAGCCCCATCAAATGGGGCTGCTATTCTTTGCCACCTGTCCCCCGCCCCATTTCTGTACACACGGTCCAGGTTCAGACACAGCCAAATTCTACCTGGCTCTCCCACCATCTAGCCAAGCATGGGACTTGAGGCTAGCCACACAGCCTCTGTGAGCCTTCATTACTCTATCTGTAAAATGGAGAGAGTTATCTGCACAGAAAAGTAAACATAGCATAGATGGAGCCATTTGTAGAGCACTCTCACAGGTCAAGGGCATGATGGTAAACTTCACACAATCTATTTTCTCCCCTCCAGGCCTAGCTAACCCAGAAAGCCCAATATCATCTGTTATGGTTTGTATCTGGAGTGTCCCCCAAAAGCCTCGTGTATTAAAATACAAGTGCGCTCTTAAGAAATGGGGCCTGGTCAGAGTGGGTAGAACACTGGGTTTTAACCCAGAAGGGGTGGATCACTTGAGCAGGACCTGGAAGGGTAGCTCCATCCTTCCTCCCTCACTTGGCTTCATGTCCACCGTGCCATGACAGCCTGTCTCTTGTCATTGCTAGCCACTGTGATCTCGTGAAACTATAATATAAAATCTTTTCTCCCTTAAATTGTGGATATTGGGTATTCTGTCCCAGTGACAAGAAGATGACTAAGACAGAAATCGGTACCAGAAGTGGGGTCATTACTGTGACTTACTTTCTAAAGTGGTTTGGAAACCTTTTTGGACTGGTTTGAGGGAAGAGTTTGGAAAGGTTTGGGGTTGCTGGCTAGGGAAACCTTAGAATGCTGTCAACCAAGCTTGGCCCCCAAAAGACTCATGTCCATCTCCTTATGTAATATTCAGTCAATTCTTCTCTAAGAGTTGCCAGTATTTTAAGTATTTACAGTTTCAGTACTATTAAAAAGTTCAAGCCAAAGTCTCCTATGAAATGCAAGGCAAACTCTCAGCTACGACTTCTTGTGAAAATCGAAGAAAAATTAAAAGCTTTTAACATACAATTGCACAGGTTAAACATTCCCATCCCGAGGGAGAGGAATAGGAAGAAAGAGAGCAATTGGATCAAAACAGGAGCAAAATCCATCAGGTCAATAACCAAATCCTGCAGTACCATTACATTCTGAGCTCTGTGTCCAGCACTCAGGGTAAAATGTTCTAAGATGTAGGCTCCAAAGGACCTGGGTGGTCCCATCTCCTGCTGCAATTTTTGTAAGTTCTCCCTTGGGATGCTTCACTCAGCCTGTAGCCTTGCTGTCTACAGTCATACAACCCTGAACGTGCCTGATCTCATCTGATCTCAGAAGCTAAGCAGGGCTGGGTCTGGTTAGTACTTGGATAAGTGGCCTACAGCCTTCCTCAGTAGTGATCCATGTTTCTGGGATCTCCAAATTTCCCAGGTCTCCACTGCACCTTAAGCTTCTTCACCACTTTATGCATTGCCCTCCCAGGGACACACTGCCTTGCTTCCAAGGCCTTCCTCTTAAACCCGGTGGAAGCCTCCAACATCTTACAAGTCTTTCACTCTGCATATCTGTAAAATCATCACATGGATGTCAGAAAGGTCTGCCACTGGCTTTGGCAGTAGTCTGGCTCCATTGGACAGTCACTGCTCAGGCCTCTGAGTTCTAAGATGGTTGAATTCTAACAAACATTTTTCTCTTTGGCCTTACAGGGTGCCTGGGAATTATTCTCAGAGCAAGGTCCTTTGCCTTTCAACATTTTAATTGGTAAAAGGTGGGGTCTTGTTGATTCCTGACACACCCTTAAGGTGTCTTTCTCATAATTCCAATTATAAGTACTGGGCTTCTTTTTAATGATAATCTCTTTAACAACCACATCTGCCATTTTCTCCTGCTTTTTAGTGTAGAACTGGCTAAAAGTTTCAACCAATATTCATATAACAACAGCCTGGACACTGGGCTGCCTTGAAATTTCCTCCATCAGATTAAGTAGTCCATTGCCCTTAATCTCAGTTTCAGCCAGTCTTTGGACAAGGGCAAAGTGGTGACATATATTTTCCAGAGGATATCATGCAAGGTTTTTAGACCAATTGCCAATAAATTCCTCCTTCCCATCTGAAACTTCTTGAGCCTGACCATTACAATCTGCAGTTCTCTTGGCATTTTTGTCTTCTCAGCTCTGACCAGAATCTCCCACCAAGATCTGCCATAGCATTCTAAGGCTTCCCTAGCTGGCATCTTCAAACCTTTCCAAACTCCTCCCTCAAACCAGTTCAAAAAGGCTTCCAAACCACATTGTAGGTAACTCACAGCAGCAACCCTACTCCTGGTACCATCTCCTGTCTTAGTTACTTTCTCATTGCTGGGGAAAAAAATGCCCAACATCCATAGCTTAAGAGAGGAATTATTTATTTTAGATTACAGTTTCAAAAGGTCACAGTTGATACATAGGTGGCTGACAAGGGTAGAAGCATGTTGTAGGAGGAAAAGCAAGAAACAGGGTATTCATGGCATGGGGGAAATGAAGCCAAGTGAGGGAGGAAGGGTGGAGCTACCCTTCCAGATCCTATCTCAGTGGTCCTCCCTGTCCAGGTCAAGCCCTAGTGTTCTTCCCCATCACCCCAGGCCCCATCTCTGAACAGCACACCCGTATTTTACAGCATTCAAATACTGAAGTTCTGGGGAGACACTCTAGATCCAAACCAAAACATCATCTGTATCTTAGGAATGAGCTGGCCTCTGACTCCAGAGTCTAGAGCACTTGCTCTACCTCTGCTTGAGTCTTTGGCTCAGAATAAAACTTCCAAGGAAATGCTTTTTATATATGTTGTTGATGTCTGTCTTGGTTACTTTTTCATTGCTGGAACACATTTTCCAACATCCACAACTTAAGGGAGTAAACATTTATTTTAGCTCACAGTTTCAGAAGATCTCAGTTCACTCATGGATGGCTGGCAGTGGTGGACGCATATGGTAGAGGCCCAGCAGGAGGAAAAGCTGTTCACAGCATGGCAGAAAGGCAGCCAAGCAAGCAAGGGAAGACAGGGCTAGCATACATCCTTTTAGGCCATGTCCCAGTGATCCAACCCTTCTGGACCAAGCCCCTGCGCTCTGTCTCTTCTGATCAAGCCTCACATTCTTAGCAGCACATAGTTTCATGGGTATTCCATAATATCCAAATACACGAAATTTTAGGAGGACATTTCATATCCAAGCCATGACATTGTCCCGCCCCCTTCTCCACACCAGCTGTAACCCCAGCACACCACAATTTGGGCTACAAAGAGCTCCCTGCTGCACCGTTCTCGAGAGACCAGCCCATGACTGATGGGAATCACCTCAGCTGAAGAAGTCTGAGGAGGAAGATTCACCTGTATGTATGGCTTTAAGAAGTTTGCAGGCACAGACCGGCACATGGTTACAAAAGACTGCGCATCTTGCTTCAGGATGATATAGCTTTGTGTGACTGCCGGTGTTCTATGACTTTTGGGGGATCAAGCTGAAGCTACCTGTCAGCAGCAACTGTATTTCTGCTTCCACCTCTAAAGCTTGCTCTTTTTTTGAGATAAGGTCTCACTCTGTAGCCCAGGCTGGTACTGAACTCACTATGGAGCCCAGGCTGGCCTTGGACACAAGACAATCCACTTGCCTCAGCCTCCCAAGTGCTGGGATGACAGGTGTGCGCCACCACGCCCAGCTTTATGTGGTGCTGGGGAATTGAACTCGGCACCTTAACTGCTGTGCCATTCCTCCAGCCCCGTCTAAAGCTTGGCTTCCTCATTGTCTTACAAGCTCCTTCTGAGGATGTGTCCATTCTTAATTTTTTTGTGGCTGGGACATAACACTCAACTCCCGCAAATCAAGGGAGAAAAGGTTTATTTTAGCTCACAGTTTCAGAAGGTCTCAGTCCGTTCATGAGCAGCTGGCAGTGGTGGAAGAATCTTGCAGAATGCATCATCACAAGAGGAAGACTCAGAGGCCTCTAGAAGAGTCTGGGATAAGAGTTTATATCCTTCCATGCCTGTAATTTAATCTACTGCATGCTTGCTCTCCACCACATACCTTCCACCCTTTCTGAGCAGGCCCCACCTCCTAACAGCACATAAAATCAATAACATCCAAACACATAAGGCTTTGGAGGACATTCCAGATCTAAATCATAGCAATCCCCTAGTACACGACTTGCATGAGAATTCCTGTCCCAGGCTTTGGGAATTGAGGGGAACCTGATCAAAGAAACTCTTGTGCACCAGGAAAGATGTTTTCAGGAGGAAGGACAGGCTGGCCTGTGCACAGGCTAGATTTGGCTGACATTTCTCCTAAACAAAGCTCAGTCTGGTAGAGGATGCTGAGAGGAAAAGGGACCAGGTTCACCCTGTCTGACAACACTGACAAGCCACGCCCAAGGGTTGAAAGAACCCTGGACAGCTCCAGGAATCTAAGCCTCAGTGAGTCTCCACACATAGAACTCAGCTCCAGGGGGCAGCCCTGTCCAAATCGCAGCCCTTGATTATCTTTAATGTTACAATGAAAAAAATTAAAAGGAAGTTTTAGTGCTTTTTGTATGTGTATAACTACGCTATATCATTTATATGTAGCCCAAGATAGTTCCTCTTCCCTCACACACACACATGCAAAAAGCACACACAAAAAAAAATGGTGGTGGTGGGGGGCAGGTCACAGGTTGAACATACCTGATACAGCACGTAGGATAAACGTCAGAATGCTGCTGTGGCAAGTGAGGGCTCAGAAGACCCAGCCCCGTCCCCTCCCCAGACTCACTTCCCGTGTCACTCCTTGCTCAGCATTCTCTAGCCACGCTAGCCTTCCTTCTGCCGTTACCTAATGCCAAGCTTTCATACGTGAGGGGACTTTCTGACCCCTTCCCAAATTCTTCTTGGGTGTAAGGGCCCACTAGAGACAGCACCAGTGACCCTTTTCCAAGAAATCTTCCTTAACTCCGTGGTTGTTTCTTATCACATTTCCTTGCTTTATTTCATTTCTAACAGGTATTGTCTGAAATAATCATTATGTTTGTGTATTATTCATTTTAAAATCTATGTTGGAATACACCAGTATGAATCCCCAGGCCTTAGGACAATAGCAGGCGCAGAGTAGATAGTCGATAAAATTTTGCAAATAAAAGAATGGTCATGTTCCAAGAGATAGAATCTGATTTCCAGTTGAACTTAGTCACATCTCCCATCCCCAATTTTTTTAGACTGCTTGCAGGAGAATGCTCCTGGAGATTAAACACCAATCGTGAAGGATGAGGGCCTTGATATGGGGCCACCCACAGGGGGCGTGGTGCTGCTCCACCTCCCGCTATAGCCTTGTTCCACAGACACTGCAGCTACCACTCAGGCCAGACAGTGACTATCTCTGAGCTTCCTGTGCTAGGGCCTCAGCTCTGATTGCTGAGGCTGGGACTCCACTTGGCATCTTTATTTTCCCCTCTCCAGTGAAAGGGAAAGCACTTAAACTTGCATTTGCTGACACTAGTAAGTAAACACTAGACATTTGTGCTTCTAGCTCTTTCACAATCTCATTCACACCCATCATTTTGTCCTAGTCTAACTGTCTATCCCTTTGTGTCATGGCCAGGACAAAAAGGAGTCCCCGTGGGGTGCTGCACAGGAGGATGAAATCTTTGGTCCCCTAAGGCGGCCTAAGACTAAAGTCAACACAAATGAAAGCATAGCGAAGTGCCAAAGCAACAGTGTCCTGAGGATATTGTCTGAGCTTCGGGCTCTGTTTAATCTTCCAATAGACTTTTCAGACATACACGTGCGTGTGTATGTGTGCACACGTGTGTGTGTGTGTGTGCGTGTGAGTAGTCACTCTGGGTTGAGTTTCTGTCCCTTCCAATTCGATAAGCTCAGGTAATGAAGTCCCTGTCAACCTGACTTTCTGGGATCTACTCTCAAAAACAGAATTTTAGAAAGAACTTTTGATTCTTGCCTCCAAAGTTCCAATTTAGAGCCATTGATTAGTTATGCCATTGACTACAAATGCCAGTAGAGTGTGGAACAAGACGCAGACCCTGGAGCTACAGTATGTGAGTTCAAACTCCAGTTCTTGCACTTATTAGCAACATGACCTTGAGAATCTAAATTAACTTGATTTTCATCTCTGTATCTGTATATGTGGCAATGGTAAGTAGCCCCAGAGCAACAGTGATTTGAAACAAGATAATGCATCTGTCATTCACACTTCATATCTGTCATGGGTTTCCTAAGGGTTCCTCTGCTCCTCACCCTCACTATGGTACCCAAGTGGACAGAGTACTTCCTGTGGAGTATTGCCAGTCTCTCTTTGTACCAAAGAGAACGGAACCAATCACATGCAGCCTCTCAAAGCTTCTACCTGAAAGAGACTTGTCCACTTATGCTCACATTTCATTGGTTAAAGCAAGACACATGGCCATACCTACCTGAGAAAGAGGTAGGGAAACATACACTCAGTATGTGCTCAGAAGAAAAGCTTTAAAAATCTGCTAAACAGCACTATTACTGCCACCACTCCATCATGAAATATAGGGCTCACAGTTGTGCCTGTACAATGTATTTGTTCTAAGAATTAAGTGTGTTAATCCACAGAAAGCCCTTGAATCTCTGCCTGACACATAGCCCACACTCAACAAAGGCTACCTACAATTATCACTGTGCTCGGAGCCCCAGTCCCGGTGTCTCTACCCAACATTCCCACTCAGTGAGAAGAGGCTCACACTGCTGCTGCTGGTGTCCCGTCCACCAAGGAACTGTAAGAGTACGGCTATGTTACAACTTGGCACGAAGGGCGATTCATTGCTTCACCACAAACTGCAGGATGGGTTTGTAATCAACCACCAAAGAGTACTGAAATCCTTCCAAGGGAACGTAAAGGAGCAGAGGTCAACTTGCAACCTCAAATTGGGCAGCTCTGCAGGTTCACCACATCGTCTCTGCTTCTAAAACCCCACCAGGATAGGACTCAGCACCACATGATGGGGACTTAAGGAGTGGACCCAGCATTTATATTATCAAAACTCACACGACATCCTACTCAACAAAAGACACTTTGACTGTCTCTTACAAAACACTTCCTCTGAAAAGCAGCAACACATGACAATGGACATTGACTTTTTAAAAATTCCCATGTAGAGCTTCAAAATGAGATTATGTCTAAGGAACGATCTTAAGAATATGCACCCAAAAGGGTTCATCTTATTGCTTGTACAGCAAAAGTCTGGCATCACCCTTGTCTTACTTACTTTTTCATTGCTGGGACACGATTCCTGACACCCACAACTAACGGGAGGAAAAGTTTATTTTAGCTCACAGCTGCAGAAGACCCCATCCATTCACAGGTGACTTGATGGTGAGAAGGGTCTAGAGAAGAATAGCAGCTCAGAGCATGGCAAGAGGAAGGATCAGGGTTTGGGGAAGAGCCTTCCAGGCCACACCCTCAGTGTGACCCACCACACACTCAGTAACCTGCCCTTCGCAACCAGGCCACCTCCTATAGCAAATGACATCAATTTACCAGAACCAAATATATGAGGCATGGGGGAACATGCCAGGTCTACCATATAAAGCCCTCAAAAGCTGTGTGGTTAAATGAGGCCCAATGAACACAATAAAAATTATTAAAATTAAACAAAAATATTTAAAAGAACAATGAATTTAGCAATTAAAAGAACTAGAATCAATAGCACTTCCATTGAAATTGATCAAATAGTTCTCTATGTTCTATTAGAAATTTTTCAAATATTAACTGAAAGAGCATGGTGCAGAGTTGTACATGTATCCTAACCCCATTTGTGTACATCCTAAGAACTCACCCAGATGAAGGCTGGCAGCAACCACAGAGAGTTATTAACAGTGATGTCCCTAGGGAATGAAATTCTGATGGGGAGGGGGAAAGCGTGATGTTTTCGTTTACCCTTGTGCCATCTACGCTGTTTTTATCACACATCTGTGTCATATTTTTATTTAGAGCTTACCTGAGACGTGAAAAAATGATCATTGCTCGTGCACATGGGAGGAGCAGTTGACATCTCTAGGGACTCGGGTGACACTTCCTGGAGCCAGGAATGGGCTTCTGAGCACCTTCCTAGGGTAGGGTGGACTGCTCTGGCCCTTCCCCGGCTGGCTTCACGCTGAGACACAGGAGGCCCCAAGGATGAGCGGCCCCAGAAGCCTGTGAGTGAGCACGTGAGGTGGTGTCGATCCAAGCCACTGAGCCACGGTGGCAGGCGGCACTGAGCAGCCTGGCCTGTTTAGACAGGAAGGAGGCACTGTCTGCAGAAAAGTTCATCTCCAAGGGCCAGCAGCAGTCCTGAGGCTGAGAAAAATTCGTCATGTCATATGCTTCATCACCACAGTCTCCTCTAGTAGAGATCTTTTTTACTTTAACTATTTATTTATTTTGTGGTACTGAGGATTGGACCCAGGGCCTTTGCACTAGGCTACATCCTCAGCCCTTTTTAAAAGAAAATTATTTGTTTAATTTTCAACACAGGGTCTTCCTAAGTGGCCAGGTGGCTCAGGCTGGGCTGGGATCCATTTCTGACCTGCTCACCTCGCAGGGACATCCTAAGATCAAAGGAGGCAATGTATTGCATGTAGATGGGACAAGAAATAGAAGATTAGTGCTGAAGCCACCATCCCATTTTTACAGATAAGGAAAGTGAGTCGGGGCAAGGGAGGCCCACACCACCGCATTCACAGCTTGTAAGTAGAAAAGTCAAGACTCAGCCCAGGCAGTCTGGCCCCAGGCCTGAACTTTAAAATCACAGCACTTACTGACTGACTTATCACCTCTCCAGAAAGTCCCATAGAACTCAGCCCCGACACACCAGAGACCTTTGTTAATATGACCTAAAACCCATCTGAGCTGTAAAGCTCCCATGCGATTGGGAGGTCATTCTTGTGACTACACCACAGTCCAGTGTCCTATCTACCCAAGCCAAGCCTTCCATGCATCCCTCACCCTCACCCTTCACACCCTCCACAGGTGTTGATCTTAACTCGTGCTAATCTTCTGCACATAGATTTCACTCTATCTTTCTCTCTCTCTTTTTCTTCCTGAGTCTGTTTCATAAGGAAAGTTATCTAAGATGACAGCCAAGACAACTTTCATCCCAAAGTTGGTCTTTTTGTTCTTTTTATTAATATGTATTTGGGATACATAGTAATTACATCGAAGTGGAGAAACTGGTGCAAATATATATTGCATATTGATCATTTCCTTCCCTGTCCCATTCCCACCCACTCTTTCCCTCCCTCTCAGATCTTTTTAACATCTCCACAAAATCTATCTCCCTATTTTCTTCCATCACTCTTTGATTTTGCTCTTTACTTATTTCTACTTTGGTTTTCTCATGTTAGAGAAGCCATGTAATATTTAACCTTCTGTGTCTGATTTATTCCACTTAGCATGATGATTTCAAGCTACTTCTGTTTCCTACAAATGACTCAAATTTGTCTTTCTTTATGGCAGAGTAGTATTCCATCACATATATAGAAACAACCTGTTAAAATTAAAATGAATTGGTTAGGAAATATTAGTGCCTTAGAGAATATATGAACATAAATAGAATTAAATATCATAATCCTCTCTTAATAGGATAATACTATGCATAATCAAAGCATATTCAATCCTATATTATTAAACACAGAGGCAATTTACAAACCCTCAGAACACACTTTGGTCTCTTCCAGGTTTTTCCCTATGCCTATATTTATCATAAAGTTATAATCAAACAATTTTATGTATATAATTTTCATGTTATTGGCTTTGCTTAGCATATTAAGGGTACCAGCAATGTTACTTGAGTCTTTTGAAATATTTTTAATAGTTGCATAATAACACATTTAGCTATTGTTAGCGGTCTTTGCTCCTAGCGGTACACATTCAGCATAATTCTTGATGTGAAATTGTAAATCATGCTGTGATAAATACATTAGGGATAAAGGTCTTCTCATATTCAGAATTATTTCCTTGGACTAGACTTCCAATGTAGAATAGTCAAATGTAAACCTACTACTTTTGAAGTTGATTTTACCATATACGAAACCCTTCATAAAAAATCAGAAACTCCGAGTTAGTCCTGGTTCCTGTTCTGCAGATTTGTCATTAGAGACAACTTACACAACCTTTTTTGGGCCCCAGGGGCCCCATCTGAGAAGTATGGAGGTGGATGGGGAGGGACAGTATGGGAACTCTCTGCTTCTTAGAACGACCTTGGGAGAGACCTCAGAGCCAGCAGCCCCCAAGAGTCACGCGTGCTGGCATGTGCGAGAGAGGATTTGCCACCTAGCGATGGCTGTAATGAATTCTCCTCTGTTCTTTCAAGTCATCAGAAGGTTTATGGTTGGATTAATAGTGTTATGAATTGAGTTAAACAAGGCTTTCTTTCCCCCAGGACTTCCAATAGCAGAAATCAGATGAACCCATAATCCTCTTCCACATGCAGCAATTTTATTAAAATATGTCTCAGGATAAAGATAGGGGCAGAGTTGAGGGAGTGGAGGGGAGGGGAGGAAGCAAGGGAAATTCAGGTGCAGAGATGAACACCTGGGGCAGGTGAGAGCATCAGGTGTTCACAGCTGCTAAATAAACACTTCCTTAAGGTCAGATAAACCGAAGTGTTCCTTGACATCCCCTCAAATCCAACTTTCACTCTCCACTGAGGAGGCAGGAGTGGAGAGCAAGTGACCAAAGTATTGTCACTTCTCATATCCTGATCCATCTAAGCCCTCAATTTGCTTTCTGGTTGTGGGTCATTTTTATTCTTTGCTAGAATACAAATGTATATACACACTCATACATGAATAGTCAAATGTATGTGTAGAGAATGTATGTAATCAAATACAGACATACAGTAAATTATATTTGACACATTATGCATGTTTGAGGAGATGCTATATAAACAAACTCAACTGCCCTACCAGGTGTTAAAAGTGAAACATGTACAATTAGGTAGGAAATCTGTGGCTGTTTTAAGCACTATGCCAACTTGAAGGGATTAGGAAGTGCCAGTTACCTTGTAGAGCGCAGCTTTGGGTGTCAGTGGTCGACTTACAGGCTAGCAAAAGAGGTAAGAAAACCCACCTTGGATGAGGCTGGCCCAGTCAATAAACTGACAGCTTAAACTAAACAAAAATGCAGAAAGGAGGAAGATTATTACAGCTCCTTCTCCTGAGACCGCTCCTGAATTCCCATCACCACTAGAAATCAACCTGCTTCTATGTTCACATCCTGATCTCCATGGCAGATTTGTGGCAGTCTCCAGATTTTCACCATCACCTTGGGACAACGTTCCATGGCACAGACTTTCAGTGGCTGTCCTGAAGTCTCAGGCTGGTGTTTTACCTCTAGTCTGAGCAGCTACTGGCCCCCCAGCTCTTACATGTGTGGGCAGTTATTTTGGACTCTCCCATCAGACTTGTAAGCTATCCTGATAAACTCTCATATGTATAATTTCTCTTAAGTCTGCTTCTCCAAGAACTCTAATACAATACATAATACTTGATGATCATAATAAGTGACTAGGATACTATTTATGTATCAATATTTACCATCCATACTTTTTATCATTCTTCTAGAGCATTTTCCTACTTTCACACAATCTTCTGTGTCGCACCCACAGCAGCCTCATCCATCTTGCCTTTGCCGTGTCTCTTGATCCCACAGAGTCCCCATCCAGGGGTTGCCCTGTCCCTTCTAAGCTTGTGCTAAGCATTCTTCTTCATGTTTACCCCACAATGACATTGCCTAGAGATGCATTTCTTAGAGTGTAGCCTATCATTAAGCAGTGTTTGACTGTGTGTTTACATGTGAGCAAACATATGCGTAAGTATATAATATATGAAGAGATAGAGTGACTTCCACAGAAAACATGGAACATTATCTTACCTCCATTTCTTGCCATAATGGGATCCTACTGTATGTGTCCTTAGCCCTCACCACGGTCCATGCTGACACTCAAGAGGCTACAGCAGTCCTTGGAACTGCACCTTTGAATACCCCGCATTTGGTTTAGTTGTTCCCCACTTCTTGGGTGCCTGAGCTGTCTTTCGTCCTTTACTAATAAATGTATGGTGCAAAGGCCATCCTGAAGACTGTCCCAGAGAGAAAAACTTAGGCAAAGATCCCCGAGTTGTGTGCATTCCTTGCACATGCCTACAGTTCATCTCTGGGGTAAATGGAGTCACTGGATGCTAAGCATTGGCATTTCCGCAACCCTCTGGGGAGTCAGGAGCAAAACAAACAAGTCAGGAGTCCCAAATCAGGTTCCAAAGTTCCATCCCCTCCTCCTCCTGCATGCAAGCAAGAAGAGTAGATATTCCATTTCACAGGTGCAATCCAGACAGAGAATTTGCCTAAATTCATAGAGTCTGTACAGCCGAAGGGTGAGGGGTCAGTCTCATCAGCTCCTGTGTTGTCTAAACACACCCAGAACCCACCAGGAAGAACTCCAACAAGCCCTTGCTAATTGCTATCATCTAAATGAAGTGATTCATATGCGTTTGCCCATGCATAATTAGCTAATAAATTACAAATGAGTAATCGTCTCTCAGGAGACAGCAGGAAGTAAAGAAGCCATTGTCCACAGACCCTAACCTTCCTTCGGGACTATCACTAAATCACGACTCCCTTTGGAATCTCAAGCAATTCTTTCTCTTTATGATTACAACGCTATTATTGGCTTTGACAAACCAGGGTTTCTAAAATCACCAAACTAAGTACTTGTTTCCCCAACTATCTCCTTTATCTGGAAAGGACTCTATCTGTACAATACAAATCCAGTCTGTGGCTTGACCTTCAACTACCCTCCTAAAAGGAAAAAAGACAAGAAAATATAATAGGCTTGAAAAAAAAAAAAAAAACCAGCCCATCTCCAGGCCTAAGAAGAGGCTACAATGGAGGAAGGGAAACTGGCTCCTGGTGAAGGCAAACAGTCCCTTCAACCTCTACCTTGGGGATTGTTTACCTGGACCTGATGCATATCCTATTCAAGAATCCTCCATCCTGAGAAGAAAGGACAAGACAGGGCATCTGAGTATTGAATAATTGCCCCAGGGGGTGCCAGGTTGGCAGTCATCTGACTAAGAGAATGAAAATTTATTTTTCTTAGGCTAAAATAACATTTTCCAGTATCAGTAGGGAGCAGAGGTCTATATCTGGGATTTCACATTTATGAGTACTCTGAATTATCCCCCCCCCTACCCCCGCAACACACACAGAGCCTTGGGATGTCTTCCCCAATCTCTTAGGTGTGTTATCACGTCAGTGCAGACATCCAAGGGCATGGCTTTATCCTGCCATCCCAACGTCTGCCCAGTGGTGCAAAGCTAAGAATATACTACAGTGCTGATGCACCAGCAGAGGAGGAAGAAGCCACCTTACTGTGCCTCTCTCCAGGGAACTGAGATGTACTACACCGGGGGTGCACAAGTTAGGGTTCTTTCGTAGCAAATGATTAAAACCCAAGCCAAGTGGCTTGAGCCTTTACAGGATGAAAGAGATCTGGAGATCTGTTTGTGCAGCGATGTGACTATACTTAACACTGCTGAACTGTACATTTAAAAGTGCTTATGAAGGGGTGAGCCTGGGAAGCTTGCATACTGTTGATGGGAATGAAATGGTATAGCTGCCACAGAAAACAGTATGAAGATTCCCCAAAAAAACTAAAAATAGGACCACCATATGGCTCAGCAATCTTGTTTTTGGGTATGTATCCAAATGGATTAAAAACAGAATTTCAAAGATGTTCATGGTAACAGTATTCATAATAGCTGAGAAGTAGAAGCAATCGAAATGTCCATCCATGGATAAATTTTTTTACAGTGATGTATACATTGAATGGAATAATATTAAGCCTTTTAAAAGAAGGAAGTCCTATCACATGCTACAACATGGATGAATCCCAAGAACATGATGCTAAACAAAATAAGCCAAACACAAAAAAAGCAAATGCTGAGTGGTTTCATTTAGACACAAAATGCCCAAGATGCAATATGTACATACAACAAATTCTTAAGCTGATTGATTTAATTATGTTTCATAAATACATGCTTGTAAAAGAAAAAGGTAGTCTGTAGCAGTGGTCCTCAACCTTTTTGACACCAGGGACTGGTTTCGTTGAAGACCATTCTCCCAAGAACAGTGGAGGACAAATTCCCAACTCCTGTCACATGAGCAATGGGCAGTAGAACCCCATAGGAGCACATTGACAGAAGCACATTGCTCCTCTGTCCTAGCGCCTGGTCCTTCTAAGGTCACCAATAATACCAGTCAGTTGCCTGGGACTTGAGGACTCCTAGCCTAGTTCGCAAACTCAGAAATGCAGACAGGAGAATGGTAGTTGCCAGGAAATGGAGGAAGGGGAAGTGAGGAGCTGTGGTTCAGTGGTTATAGATATGCTTCCAGTTTTGAGAGAAAGAGGGTCTACGGGGGCTCTGCTGTCCAATTACGGCACAGGCTTGACAGTCTTGTACTGTACACCTGGTAATGTTGGGAAGATGGATGTTCTGGGTAGGTTATTTTTTCTACACCAGAAAAAAAAATGTATTATGTAAATATTCCCATTCCAATAAACACTGCAAAAAAGTGTGATTATGATAGCAAATTAGTTGAATTTGTACTATCACTTAAAACTGTAAATGGTGGTCTGGGGTGTAGCTCAGTCATTCGAGTGCTTGCTCAGGAAGTGTGAAGCCCCAAATTTGATCCAGCTGAGCATGGTGGCACACGCCTGTAATCCCAGCATACAGGAGGCCGAGGCAGGAAGATTGCTGTGAGTTCTAGGCCAACTCGGGCTCCATAATGAGCTCAGGACCAGCCTATACTACAGAGTGAGACACTGTCTCAAAAAAAAAAAAAAAAAGGTAAAGGCTCATATAGTTAAGAAAAAAGATTTGGGATGATAGATTTGGAAAAATGATCACATGAAATACCAACTGCTGCCAAGAAATTATTTATTTGATTTTTAGAAGAAATCAGAAATTAAGGCCAAGAATGGCACATTCCCAACCAGAAAATACCAAGAGGATCAGAAGAAACTCAGAAGCCCAAAGTTATCACTTGGGTCACGTGGCACATGTAGTTACTCCCTCTCCCTTTGTCTTGGCCACATCCACATGACTCTGTGCCTCAGTTTCTCCACCCAGTCTTGTGGAAGCAGGAGGAGTAAGTTGATCTTCATGACTCTTTCATCATTAACTTTTGCTACTGATCAGCTTTCCGCTGCCGGGGCCCAAGTACCTGACAACCCCACCTAAAGAAAGAGAGGTTTATTGTGCCTCCCAGCTTCAGGGATCGGTCCATGGTCTACTGGCTGCAGGCAAGAACATCAGGGCAGAGGCCTCAGTACAACAAAGCTGTTCAGCTCATGGCAGCAGGGAAGCAGGGCAGCGGAAGGGGGCCGGAAGGGCCCAGGAGTGGCACGGCATCCAAGATCACAACCCCGCCGCCCACCTAGACACACCCAGACATGTGCTTCATTTACCCTCTGGATGGCACTCAAGCCTATCAGGTTGACATCCAGCTTAATTATTACAACCTTGTATGATCCTATCTCTGAGACTTTTTTCTTCTTATAGTTTTCCTTTCTCCTTTTTCTTTTTTACTTCTTTTATTTTGGTAAAGTCTTGAGGAAAAAAATCCACATACCTTCCATATGGTGCCCTTCCTGGAGGCCAGCCAACTCCCCAGCTCCCTCAGGCTGGTGTCATGCATATGCATGGGCCAGAAAGGCTGTCCAGCCACCCGCAGTGTGATCACAGCCTGTCACCAAATGTGCCCATGTCAGCCAGTCCTACATCCTCCTCCCTCCCTGTCAGTCCCCAAATCTCCCCTGTTCTGTCAGGCCTCTGAATTAGCGACACTCAAAGCAATTCCACAAGCCCTCTGGACCACGCATCACGGTGGGTGTGGGTGGGCAAAGGAGGGGGGGTAGGTGAGAGGAGCACCTTGGTCAGCTGCACCTCACGAAGGCCTCAAACTCGGACTGGACATTTTCACCAATGAGGTTATACACAGCTGCAGCAGTGCACAAAAGCACCAAAAGAAGACCCTCACCTCTGACTTTAAATGAAGTCCTCTTGCCACATCCTGCTGCCTGGCATCTGCAGTGAATTAAGGCTTTTAAAAATAAATTCTGTAATTACCTTGTGAATAGCTAATTACATAGTAGGACATTGCCACCTGTGGTAGAACACTGAAAACAGAATCAAGTCAGAAGATTTTGTGTGGTTGGTATTCAAATCATAATTGGCACAATGTTGTCTATTTTATCAAAAGGTCTGAATTGCCCTCCTTTTATCATAAACTTTCTGATGTTTTGAATTTGTCAGAATTATTGAGTGCAGAGTAAATTACCGCATTATATTTGCTCTACTGTAAAGTATTAATTTGTCCAAAGAAAAAAATTAAAACATGCAACATTCGGGGGGGGTGGGCATCATTTTGCATTTCTTCATTTTTCAATATACAAGATGAATCCAGGTGTGAAGGTTGCTCAGATCTCTCTTGACTCCTGAGAGTGCTGTGAATGGAACAGCGCGAGAGCTGCTCTTGGGGGGCCAAGGAGCAGAATCCTTGCCCTGACCTTGCTCCCAGGGTAGAAAGGACACAAAATGTGGACATAAGAAATGAACCAACCCCAGAGGGAAGGGGAGAGCTGCTCAGATTGGGGACCAATGGTAGGAGGTGGTACTTCTGTTGAAGAAAGAATCTAAATGTGGCCTACAGAGTCTGTGGGGAGCCATGGAGCCTGTCTATCCCAGCCCTTCTTGCGATATTCAGGAGGCACAGGCGGAGGAAGGGTCTGTCCACGCAGCACACTTACAGCAAATGAACAACTAACTAGACCTGAAGACACGGGAGGTGAAGGGCAGGAAAATAATGTAGGGGGAAGGAACAAAAGCTCCAGCCAGAATAAATGGCCTAAGTAAAAATAGGAGAGCTGCGACACTCAAATGCCTGCATCTGCCTCTTTAATGGGCGTGGCTCTGCTCCCTACTAAATCCACTATTCTTGGTACATTAGCCTAATTCCAGGGTTGGATATGTGACCCAATTGTGGCCAAACCGTGCGTTGTATGATTTTGGTTCCAGTGGTTGGCTCAAGGGTGGGTGGGTGTGACACAGGTGAGTTTGGTGAGATTCAATCTCCAGAAGAGCATCGGGACATTCAAGAAAAGATACCAATCAAGGATGACTGGTGACATCCTTGAGCTCAGCTTGCTTGAGGAGTGAACCCAGAAAACAGGAAAGCCAAGAGGTGGAAGAGCCCACATTCTGAAGTCCGTCTTCAAGCCCCCACATTCTGCAGGGTTGAGGCTGTAACTGGACTTCTCAGTTTTGTAGGCCAATGGCTTTGCCTTTTGGCTCCAGTCAGCTAAGCTTGCGTGCCCATTTTTGGCTTCCAAAGAAGCCTGACTGCCAAGGCATAGCATATTCCTCTGAGAAGAGAGAGGTCTTGCCTCAACTTCCCCACTGGGAGGGCAACATGAAGTATATGTATATCAAGTGATCCCTATGAATCTCCAGAGGAATGTGCACAGGACTCTGGCTTCTCTAGGAGCCAGGCAGATCTGACCTCCAGTGGGTCTGGTGGTAGAGCACAGTCATTTTGTGTCTTCCTCCCAACACCAGTCTTGAGTGGCTCAGGGGACAGAGGCCCAAGCAATCTAAACACACAAGCAACTTGGGAGATTCTGGGTGGGGCTAGAATCTCCCTTCAAGGAAAACTATCCTTACCAAGTTCCTCTCCTTTCTTCTCTCTCTCTCTCTCTCTCTCTCTTTCTCTGTAGGATTGTAATTCTTTGGATTTTTCTATGTCTAATTTTATTTTCTCCTATTTTATTAATATAATTATACATAATGTTTACATTGGACTTGAGTACTTTGTGAACATATATATCGTGTCAAAATTACTGTTCCTTCCCCTCCCCCTCCTCTTCTCCCCTAATTTCCCCTACCACCCCCACTTGGTTCTATAAAATGATTGTATTCTGGGTCTCTCTAGTGAGGTGAGTCAGACACAGAAGGTTAAATATCTTTTTCTCCAATCCTTGGTGTCCCAGGTAGCTAAAACCCCAGAGGATAGAAAACTTCTATTCAAGTTTAACAAATGTGACAGATGCAGGTGGAAGTACAAAGCCTGATAGACTGTTGAAGGCCAACTTTTGAGATCAGCTTCCAAGCACCTGAAATCCCACAGTTTCATGAGAACTCAACTCTGCAAAAGATTGAATCTGTCTCAGAGAGTTAACAGGCAGAGAACAGTTTAGCAAGTCACAAGATCCAAAAGTTGGCAAGGTACTCAGGGCCTGCCCTAAGTTCCTGTGTGATCAGGCTGAATGAAAGTTGGCAGTGTCCTGAGGCTGAGAGGTGATGCCATCGGATGACCTCTCCTACAATTTTGTCCACCTGGGTTGCTGGGCACCACGGCTTTGCTGGTTTAGGAATAGACCACGTAAGCCTGAGCGTGCGAGGAAGCTAAAGAAGGCAAGGAGCTGGCTACCTCCCACCAGCACTGAAAAATTATTGTGTTCCAAGAGAGGGAGTAGAGACAGAAAAAGGGGGAGGGGTTGGAAAAGACCTTGAAGGTCATCTGTTTTAAAAAGAGGAACCACAAGAGGAAGGAGAGAGTCTCTAAAAAACCTCACAATCTCAGCAAAATAAGGAGAAAGGATTCACTCTTCCATGGGCCTTGGTAACCAGGTTTAATTGGCTGACAGATCTGCCCCTCTTGGCCAGAACGGGAGGAGGAGGCAGTGCCCAGACTGAGAGGAGAGCCCACAGGTCAGCTGTCTAGCTCAAGGGTCCATCTACGGCAACCCAGTTGTTGGGATAAGGAAGAGTAAGACAGGGGCTGGGGAAGGGAGTATAAAGTTGTTGTGATACAAAATTCTCAAGTTTAATGTAACAATTGTGTATTGTACATACATTCTAATAAATAATGAGGAAATAAACCCATATGTAAGCCTCTCTCTCACCCCTTGGACCTGGCCACTCACAGTCCTATGTGCAATGTGCCCATGGTATTGTCCTGGTTTTGCCCCTAATAAAAATGCTTCTCAACCTCATGAAGCCATAAGAAAGTGGGAAGCCCTGAAAGCCCTACTGGGATAAAGTATACGTGACTATCCAATCAGATAGGTAGCAGAGCATCTGACTATTTGACTGGATCAAGTGATGTCCAGTTCTCTGATTTCTAATCCTGGAAGTCAGGTAGCTGACCATCCTGTACCTTGCCTATCACCTGAAACATTCCTTCCCTGCCCAGGTGGTTCCCTGCCTCCAGGGGCAGCCCTCCACAGCGCAGTGCAGCTCTCCAACAGCAAGGAAAGTCCTCTACTACCCAGGACAGTCCTCTAATGTCTACAAAAGTTTTCTGCCACCCAGGCCAATTCCCCCACCGCTCAAAGCAGTTATCCACAAATCAGAGCAATCCACCGACAAATCAGTCCCCCACTGTTTGCAGGAATACTTTGTAGCAGGCTTTTTAGTGACTCTGGGTCTTTCTGGATAACATGTATAGCGCCTACCCCAAGAAAGGGGGATGGACGCCTGAAGGGAGTTCCATGAAGTATATGTTAAATCAATGAAGGACCATTCCTGGACACCAGTGATGAATGAAGTTTCATGCCCTTTTCTTAGTATGAGGAGCCTGCAAAGTCTTCTATAACAGGCAGTGGAAGCTTAGAGCAGACTGGGGACATTCATGAGCTTTGGTATCTGGTTCAAGTTCTACCAGACCTTGTCAAAAACCTGAGACAGTCACTTGCAAGCTATAAAAGTTTGGTGAAATAACTTAATTCCTGATACTCCAATATTTCACACATCAACCCAATCTTTGGGATGATAGCCAATTGTACCTCAAGCATCTTGCATCCATCAGCAAGGTGTAAATATCTGGTACGTGTTTAGTGCATTAGCACTCAGCCCAGGATGACCCTTCAGGCAGATCCTAGCATCGCTCCCCATTCTACAGATGAGAACACTGGAACACAGGACACAACATCATTCGTCCAAGCCTTTCAGTGGCAGAGCCATGACGTGAAGCTGATTCAGTCTGCCTACTCCACGACTGCCCTCTGGAGGGTCTCCTGGTGCCTCTCTGTGCCTGGCGCATGAAAGGGATGCCGTCTTGAAAATAAGCACAGAACACAAGAAGGCTGAGCTTTCGGAAGGATGCCGGTGGTGATTTAAACTTTCCAAGACCAAAGCTTACCTCGGAAGATGGAAGCATGCCGCACATTACTCTAAAGCCGGGCGGGGTCTGCAAGTGCTACTGCTGTCCAGCAGTCAACAGTGTTGTGTGCAGTGCCGCCATCTCCCCAGGAGCCTGTACTTTCTTATCATTCCCCATTCTTTCCTCCAGTTCCTCCCGCTACAAACCATCTTAGCCCTACCCACAGCCTCCGCTGATGGAACCTTCCTGGAAGGAAGCAGATATACCTTTTCCGGAAGTTGACACCCTTGTCCTATTGCTATTTAACAAGTAAATCCAGCACGTTGAATGGTGTCCCCGGGCCACCTCACGGGTGGCAATTCAAACCCTGGGATCTGGCACACGCCCACTCCAGTTCCCTCCAGCTCCTCTGCCTTTCTCTATAAAACTCAGGTGAGAAATTGAGACTTAATTCCTGGCAGGCCAAAATTAGGCCCGCAAATTAGCCACACTGCCCCTTCTCCTCCGCCTCCGGTTCCCAGCAACGGTGGGAGGAAGCCGGCCAAGCTCCGTCTGACAGGCAGCGCGGCGCAGACGGGAGCCTACAGGGTTTGCTCATATTTAAGACTTCCTTTCATATATTTTTAATAAAACAACTGATACAAATTCAAAACCAACTTCATAAATCAAACATTATTCAACGTTGGCGGCTTCAAGGTTTCCCGGGCGCGTGGCTGGGAGAGTGCAGTTCTCCCAGACGGGGGCTTTGCACTGGAGCGCTTGAGGTTTTGTGAAAGGTTTATTGGATTTCATAGTCCCTTAAGGGGAAACCCTTTAAATGTCTTTGCAATTATAAGTCTAATAACACTCTCAGCCCTTGGACACAGCCTTGACTTGACAGAGATAAGGAACTGGAAGTTGCTCAGTCAATACCAAGCTATTAATCTTTGTCACCTCGCTGTCACTGCAGCTCAGGAAAACAATGTCGTATCTTGACCTAGGTGAAGGCATGGAGTGATTTTATTCGGAATGTCAGCATTCATCAAACCAAATTTTGCCACCCCCACTCCTCTGAAGAGCCCTTCATCCTGCTTGGGCTGACATCCTTCCGATGCAAAGAGTTTCTTTCAGTCTTGGCCTATTACTATTTTTTAGCACTTATTCAAGTACAAAAAGCCTTTAAGAATAAAGTTTCTCCTCCTATAAAGACACCTGGCAGATGAACCACTTTCTGCTGCTCTTTAGTGACCCAAACCAAGGACGGCTGGAAATTACCAAATGCCGTGTTTGTTTACATATTCAAATGAAGGTTAATTTTTATCCTGTCCCTGCTCAAATTTGATTAGGGTGGAGCTCTCCCCTCCCTCCACAGTATATTTATATCAGCATCTTCCTCCTTGACCTTGAAAGAAACCAAGAAAATTGTTTTAAAGAAAAGCCAACCAAAGTCCTAATGAGAAACTAACAAGGAAGAGTCAAACTCTCCTGGTAGGGCAGCTGGCCATCCTCACACTGCAGTCAGGTTGACAGGAAAGGCCTGTCCTGCCCAGCTGGAACCTAGCCTCTCCACTGCAGGGCAGGGTGAAACAATGCTGGTGGGCCGCTACCCTGAAGCACATCCTGCCACCAGGGCCAGAGAATGGGCAGTTTGCAAAGACATGGATCTCCAGCCCACGCACCAGGCTGAGCACGTGACACTCCAGATATAATGCAACCTAAGAAACTAAAGCAAACCACATAGCAGCAGCTGCAAAAAGCTTCTCTCTCTAAGAAAACTCTGAAGACTTTCTTTTTTCACTGAGGGTCCCAGGAAGCTCAGGCCCAATTTCTTTACTAAAGCTGTTATTTACGCATTAAATTTTGGTCTCAATTTTTTTTTCTGCTGCTTGTGTTTTGACAAGGTGTTTTTATGTCCTTTCCTGTAGGTTATTTTGCATCTTCTTCCATAGAGACATGGGTTAAGTGAGTAAATAAAAAATCCACGAATCTGTAGACTGAGCCAAGGAATCAATGTATGCCCCAGCTCTGCTTCTGAGGTCCTGGATGTCTGAGTAAGTTTGAGCCTAGGTCATGTCCTAGTGACTTTCTCTTTGCTAGGACAGAATACTGACACCCACAACTTAAGTGAGGAAAGGTTTACTTTAGTCCACACTTCAGAGGTCTCCGTCTGTTCACTGTCAGCTGACAATGGCAGTATGCGGGAGATCTAGCACAGAAAGCTGCTTGTGGTGTCGCAAGAGGAAGGATGTGGCACTGAGGAGAAGCTGAGGCTTCCAGTTAGTACCTGCTTCCAAGCCCCACCCTCAGGGACCCACCACACCCTCAGCCTTCTCCACCCTTCCTGACTAGGCCCTATCTTTTCACAGCATGTGAAATCCATAGAGCAACACATGGCATCCAATTAATTCCAATTACCTTCAAAATACATGGGGCGTTTGTGAACATTCCGGAACCAATAGCTTTCTCTCCTATAAAAAGAAGGGATTGGAACAAGGCTAACTCCAATTCACTCTGGATCTGAGCGATAGAGAGATGGAAAGGGAGGCAGGGCAAGGCTCACCTGCCAGACCGTGATGTGCAGGTGAGCCAGTACCTCCAGGGCGCCCTCCGGGTCTTCTCCACGGGTCAGGTCCACAAATAAGTGGAGCACAGGGCAAGCAAGAACTCAGTGCCAGACCTCCCCAGGGTGGACAACAACCAACCCATCCCGGTTTGCCAGAAAACTTCTTGGTTTTAGGATTGGCGGTCCTATGTCCCAGGAATCCCCTCAGCTCCAGGAAACCAGGATGGTTTGTCACGCTGCAGCTTGCCGCTTACTGGCTGTGTCTCCTTGGATGAGTTACCTAAGCCTCTGGTGCCTTAGCTTCCTCATACTTCAAGTAGGACTAAAAACAGACCTACCTCCTGGTGGCAATGGAAGTCTTAAATATGTTCATATTTGAAAATCACACAGAACAGTAGTGTTGGCAAATAGAACAGAAATACTATGTCTTTAATAAATAAGTGCTACTGCCATTTGCTTCTTACTCAAGCTAGGTGCATCTCTTGTTTATATATTTTTTAAATGCACAAAACAAAACAAAAACTACTCAGAGACACCTGAACAAGAGGAGTTGTCCTGAGAGAGGTGGAGACTATCTCTGAGCCATTCTGGGATAAAGTGGGGACCAGCTACTGGGAAAAGCCAGGCGTTGCTGTGCATGACCCAGGAACACTTCACCCCAGACAGTGGGGCAGAGCCCACCCACCCAGCATGGAGGCCAGCAAGCCGCACTTATTCTTGGTGCATGTAATTATCAAGGAAGGAGATTGCTGTGCCCTAGGAATGCCAGCCAGATTGTCACCTCCAGAAAATGTCATGGAAGGAATTCAGTGTGGATGTCACAGCCTATTCCTGTAGAGAACCAGGACTGTGCTGCACCATGGGTGGAGGGTGGTATCCTGGGGTTTCCCTGGGCGTGAGCCAATATCTCCACAGCCTCTACCCCTCAGGTGTGGCAGACCAGAGTTCACCTTCCTGGAGCCGAGCCAAAGATGCCTACCTTCATATTCTCACCCATGCCGAGATGCCCGTATGAAGCAAGCATCTGACTGAAACAGTGCCTCAAGAAAGAAGGACTGCACGTCTGACCCACCCTGGGCAACTTAATAGGACCTTGTCTCAAAAAAATGAAAATGAATATGAGGGTTGGTGGGGGGGGGGGGTGGCTATCTGGGTCTGGGGATGCAGCTCAGTGCAGAGGCCCTCTGTCTAATCCTCAGTACCACAACAATAAAAAGCGTCCCTCGTAGCACATCTGTTTGTGCAGTTTCTCTGTTCCTAGCCCAGGCCAAATGGGCTCCTGTTCTTCTGGAACTTACCGTCTGCTTGTCAGACAAGACTAACAGGGTCTGAAAATTCTTTTCCAGAATTTGCTCCTGCCTTTAGTTGCTTTACCTCTTTCTCCTTCTCAGGTGAGAGGTAAAACATTTCCAAAGCATGGAGCTATTCAGCCCTTCCTTCCCATGAGTCCTGAGCAAAGCCTGGCCCAAGGCTGGTAACTGAGTGAGCAACTCCTCCTGGGCAAAATACAGACACCATCTAAGGACGCAGAGACTGATGAAAACTGTGCCATCCAATGTAGCAGCCACAAATCACAGGAATGCTTCTTAAATAAAATTAAATTTAAATTGCAGATCCTTCATTACAGGAGCCACATATGTGACCAGTGGCAACCTTGTCTTATGAGATGTATATTCAAACTTTGCATCATCACAGAAAATTTAACTAGATTGCACTATCTGGGACATACAGAGAGAAATGGATTAATTCAGCTAGGACACAACCTCTTCAAAGCTGTAACCTCTATGATCTTAACACCCCCCCCCCCATTTTATTGATATGTATACATGCAAAATTTAAGGTTTACAATGGAGTTGAGCCTTTTATGCACATATGTATCTTGTCAAGGTGACAAGGGCTTTCCCACTCTCCTTTTGTCCCTCCTTCTCCCCTCCCC
>PVKB01007300.1:0-38754 GCA_004027205.1 Ctenodactylus gundi
AGTCTCTGAGCTCTCCGTAGTGGACAAGTCATGTCCAGTGGGGATTCCCACTCCAGGACAGGGTGTGTAACTGTCTTACACAGAACGTGTGCTCCATAGGCATGGCAAATCAAGAGTGCAAAGCTTCCTTAGAACCGCAGTTGTTCCATCTACGAATTGGGGATGATATGTGCCTGTAGTACAAGTGCTATGAGTATTAGAGCCAGTAGTGGATGTAGAGGGCAGAACAGGGCCTCCAGTCAGGGGTGAGCATGGCAGGGGGCAGGCACCCTTGTGGTCACTCCAGTAACCACCAGGAAGGAATCCACTCTCTGGGCATGGGTGGGTTCTGTGCTGTGTGCATGGAGCTGGAGGAGAGGGCCTGGGGTCCTGTAGCACTCACAGACTTCCTGAGGCACCTCCTTGTGGAGGGGCCTTGAGGACAGCACCTCCTCAGCCCTGGGAGGACAGACAACTGACCAGGCCCCTTCTGCCTGTCTGAGCCGTGAGCTCTATATGGTCAAAGATGGGGGAAATGTTTCTCTTACAGCTTAGAAAAAAAGAGAAACTTGGCAATGAAGTTATTCTTAGTATTTTTCAGAAGAGCAGGCAAATCAGAGGCCCTGACCCTCAGTCCTCTAAGCCGATCATGCAGAATCGCCCCTTTCATGCGCTAGAGGGCGGCTGGGATCCCACAACACAGAGGATCTCTACAAATTTATTTCTTAAATTTCCGTTTCAGTGTTACGGTATTATCAGCCTTACAGCGCTATGGCCTTCACCTCTGCTTCACCCATGCGCGTCCTCCAGGTGGAGATGTGGAACATAGAAGAAAGCATTTCACGTGTGTGTTTGTGGGTTTTACTTATGGGGGATGTAACACAGGCACCGGTGTGAAGTCATTATATCTCCGTGATGGGGAAATATTTGACACAATAAGGTTAAAACGTGAAAGGTAAGAAAGCTGCAATTCTACAGCTTTGAATGTAGGCCGCAAAGGCAAGCTGTAGTCATTCATTCCAGAAATTCACGCGGCCAAGACCTGAGTGAGGAATGCCCTGTGCTGCTGTGGGGAGGGGGCCAGCGTGGGCGCCCACCCTCCTTGCTGGGAGCGGCGCAGCTCGGTTTCCAATGCACTTGCCCTGCGGCACTTGGTGCAGTTTTATGCTGCTGCCTCTACCTTGATAATGTGTGTATTGTGTGTGTGTGTGTGTGTGTGTGTGTGTGTGGTAAGTGGGACAGAGCCCCAAGCCTTCACTCTAAGCTACATCCCCAGCTCATCACTTCTTTTTGATTTTGAGACAGGGCCTTGCTAAGTTCCCAAATTGCTCAGGCCGAGCTCCAGCTGGTAATCCTCCAGTTTCAGCTCCTCACAGTGCCGGGATGACAGACCTGTACCACTGGCCCAGCTCCTGATAGACACCTTAAAAGCTGCCTGAACCGAGGAGAAGGAGCCAGTCTTACAACAGCCATGGTGTCGCTTGCGCCCTTAGAACAAGTGTGCATGTGTACATGCGTGTGCGTAAGTGGACGCATATGTGTGCGTGTGCATTTGCATATGAGTGCACGCAGCACTGTGCATGTGCACGTGCACGTGCGTGACTGTCCACCCCTGTGCGTCCCTTCCCGTTGTTGGCGGCCTCCGTCACGTCTCATCTCACCTACTAGACGTCCTCGAGTGGGCGCCCTGCCTTGGCTCCACTGTCAGCCAGTGACTTCCTCAGAGCAGAAATAGGGGCTGTCCCAAGGAACCAGCCCCGTCAGGACCTACCAGTGCTCTGAGGACGCAGGCAGAATTCCCCTGCCCCAGCCTCCTGCCGGCTGGCCGCCGTGCCCCACTTCCCACCCCCAGCACACAGACCCACCCGCCTCTCCCCTGCTCACTCCTTCCTCCCCATCCCATTCCAGAGAGCGAGGGACAGCGAGGTGGCTGCTGGCTGCCAGCCTCAGTGACAGCCCTTGACGCAGAGAAGAAAGCTAGCCAAGTCTAATTCCTGTTCCAAGTTCACAGAGGCACGATGGCGTTTTAAATCACTAAGTTTGAAGGTACTTTCTTACACATAATAGAAAATTAAAACACGTATCCTCATGATGATCACAGGTATCTGAAGTTTGAGGAGAATTATTACCATTTCTTCTGCCTTATTCACTTTCTAGAGGATTATTTTTCATATTCTAAATACTAACTAGTGCAGAAAAATACCTCAGAGATGAACTTTTAGCTCATTTGAGAGAAATAAAGGCACGTTCAGGGACTGAGTGCTACCTGTTCAAGCCCTCACATCTTGGAGCTGTGGGATCATTAGTGATCATCTGTTATTACCAAACTTGGCTTTGTGAAGCCACGGAAATCCTCAGAGATGTGTGGAGACCCTTAGGGAAGGGTGATGGCTTCTCCCCAAGCTCTCACTATTCTCTCCTCCACTGGCCCTGACTTACACGGCTGGTGCAAGGCTCACTCTCCAGGTCACAAGAGAGATCTCGTGTTGCAATGGTTCCACTGTATAGAGCGCTTGAAAACTGCTGACCTAGGTGCCCAGGATGGTGAGTCAGCCCCCACCCCGCTTCAGATGGGGCCAAGACCAGCGAAGTGTGGGAACTTAATAGCCATGACGACATATATCAGGGCGAAGCTGCACCTGGAGTCCCGCAGCCCTGCTCACAATCTCATGTCCTTTCTTATACCCACGGCCCTTCTGGTGCCAGGCTCTGGTGTTTTCAGTATGTGAGAACTCAAAACAAAACACACGGGGCCAGGCCTTCCCATTCCACGTCTGAGAGCAAAATACTTTGTCCCAGAGTGTCCTGGACATATTTTTAATTACTTATGCAGAAAAATTGCAGACCTCAAGTCCCGGGAGTGACCCTGAAGAGCTGCCGCTTTGTAAAAGAAATTCACACCAGCCTGTATTAGTAGCCAGTGGGTGACGACAGAAGCCCCTAGATAGACCTTGCTGCAGGAAGAAGACACTGCAGGTCTGGCCCAGACACGTGACCTGGGGTGCCTGTTACCTGGAAGACCTCATCTGTATCACAAGACAGCCCCTGCTTGCTGTAGCCCCTGCTGCCAAACTTCCTCAGCCCGCTCCACCTGCCCCCCGCCCCCGGCAGCCTCAGACCCGTCCTGCATGCTTTATTGGGGTCGGATCATGGCCCTCCCTCAACCCTTACTGCTCTACCCTGGCATGCAATCAATTCCATGAGTCCTATTTCCTATTATATGTCTATTGTCAGTTTATTTCATGAACTAAAATTATCAAAACTTCAGGGGAAAATGGGCAAATTGAAAACTCTCTGCACCCGCGCCTTACACAGCAGAGGGTAATGTTAACACCAGTGAATGCTCAGGTGCTGGAGAGGGTGTCGGAGCTGGTCTGCTTAACTACCTGGGAACGTCGGAACCTGCTCACTGGAGCTCAGTGCTTCCCGCCAACGAGTGCTGCTAAGATGGAGCTGAATCTATTTCCCTTTTAAGTAGACGCTCGCTAGTAACAGTGCTACGTGAAATTCAGAGGTTAGGACTGTATGTAGGAAATGCTCGGTGGACATACATTTTTCTGGATAAGCTCTTTCAAAATCTCTCTTTGCTTCAGAGATGCTAAGAGAGATGCCACCAAAGAGGCAGCAAGCTTCATCCTGGTCAGTAGCCGATGGCACACGAGGCTTTATTCCCAGCTACCACTGCTGCTCCTGACCAACTCCACTCGACTGTCTTTTCTTTGAGGTCTTCAGAAAGCTCACAGCACAGCACCGTGCAGAGCCAACAACCCAGACTCTGGCTGTGACGTCACAGGCAGGACATCCCAACAGTGAGGCTAGGATCCAGGTTCTGGCACCCAGCAATCAATTGAGAAAGTGCCGACGTGGCAGGTTTGTCTTGCCGAAGAGCAGAACTTTTCCTGGAAGGAAAGCTGACCATCAAGGACTGCTGGGAAGTGGACAGACCCATGTAGGCATGGGCAAGGGGGCTGCACGAGGCTGCTTTCAGGAGAATCTGACCTGCTGGAGTGGAATTCAGGAACCCTTAATTAAGCTGCAACCTACCTATCTCACGTTAAGTGAAATTGTGGGATTGTGCCTTTCCTCTTTGTTTCCTTGGATCACAAATCCACTGATTGTGCCACAAAAGCGTGTCCTCCTTGACTACGTCTGCAAGTGTTTCCTGCACCATGCGGTGGGGCGCTGGGGTCCGAGCACTGCACTGCCAGTAAGTAACCACGTGTTGTTAGAAGTTGCTTACGTTATGAAATTCAGTCTCAGTCCTTAGGAAAATAAACTGGGTTATATCCAACAAGAAAAGATGGTGGATAGTTAATTTCAAGGGCATATTTAATCAATTTCAACTGAGCTCTGATTAAATATGCAGTGTTACTCAATATTGTCCAACTTTTGCATGAATTCAATTTATTTTGAATTTAAGTCTTCAATGGCCTATTTATTTTAATTACCCATACTTATACATTAATTATATTTTAGTATTTACCTTTAATTTAAATTTAAAAAGCGAAAGTCTCATCTCATTGTTGCAAGAGTTAAGGAAAAATAGTTCCCCTTTGTTTTTCCTTATAGCTGGTTTTCCAAAAAAACAAATGAAATTACTTAAGCCATCAGTCTCAATTTATTGAAAAAAATTTAAGCAGCAAGACATGAAAAGTCATAGATATTGTTTTCACATTAATTTGCCTGTAAATGGTACTATCGGTTTACCGTTTCTTGTTTCAGGAAAGGAGAACTTACAAAAATCAAAGGAAGTTTAAATCAAAGCCAAGCAAGAGAAAGCTCATAACGATATTCTTAAAGCATCTTTTATCATTTAGGTTCAAAAATATTATTTATCCCACACAGAAATGAGAACTTTGAGTCTGAGCAGGCGAAGAGAAGAGACCTGCCCTTCGGGTCTCATCAGGCCTGGCTTTCGGCTGGCTGGCCCGCCTCTCTCTTCCCCTAGGGAGGGTCACCCCAGAGTCACATGGGTGACACAGCTTGTATGGCAACAGCTTGAGCGTCCTCCCAGCGGCCGCTGGGCCACGCACCCTCCAGGGCCTGGCAGTCCATTTGGAGCCGTGTCCCTAGTGTCACCGGCTCAAGGAGGACCGTGAGGAAGCCACCGGGTGCAGAGGGGCCGGAGCCTGGCATGAGGAGCCCTGCGTCTCCGGGTCGGCTAGGCAGATGCGTGAAGGGTGGAGACAGCCTCGCTGTCTTCCCACGGATAGACGGGTAGAGCCGGAAATACACGGCAGGTGCTCATCACCCTTGAAACAGGCATCCTTCCATTGGTGACAATGCGGACGAGCCTGGAGGACGTCTGCCAATTGAGTGTCACACAGATGAACACTGCGTGACCTCACTCACCCGTGGAACCCACAACAGCCGAACACGCAGATGCAGTAAGGGTGCTCACGAGGGAGCAGGAAGAGGGACGTGGGGGGTGACAGGTGAGGGGACGGGCTTTCAAGTGGAAGGCAACCGAGCCCAGGAGGGCTGACACACAGCTGGGCCACCGCAGCGGGCGATGCTGCGTCGCGTGGGTGAAGCTGTCTCGGAGGACAGACCCGAAGGGTTTCACCACCAGCAAAGGTGGCGAGCGGGTCAGTTCTGGCTCCTGGGCTCATTTCACAGCACGCTTGTGGATCCACACATCAGGCTGTAGGCCCACAGGCTGCCCAGGTTTGCCAGCTCACCTCAGGAGAGCTGGAGAAATGCAAACAAGAAAAACTGGGCTCAGGCCCCATAGCTCTGTTGACGTGTCCCATGTTCGGCGTCTCAAGGCAGTGGCTGCCTGCAGGGAGTGTGCGCTAGGGGTTGGGCTCAGCTCGGTGGTTCCCAGACACTATTCCGGACAGGCTCAGAACCCCTGGGGAAGGCCACGGTGTCCCGGCACAGAAGAGGAGTGAGTTAAAGGCCTGAGGCGGGCCAGGCTGCCCCAGCACAGCCGCTGTAGGGAACAAGAGATGCCAGGGGCCAGAGGAGCAAGGGGCAGGCTGGGAGGGCCCAGTGCCCCCAGGGGCAGGCCTGAGACTCCAAGTTCCAGGTGAATAAAATTCAGACACGCCTGCTAAATTGGGATCTGCTGTGAACTTGGGTGTGTTTGCCCTGAAATCCATAATCCAGCTCCGTGGCTGTCGTCTGACTACACAGGCGTGACTCCCACAGTCAGCGACAATGGACGAGGCTGTGGGACCTGTCTCTCCTGAGTCACCGCGGGGCCCACACACACACACACACACACACACAGACTCTCACACACACACAGGCTCACCCACACACACACACACACATACACACACAGACACACACAGACTCACACACAGACACACACTTTCAGCACAGCTGGAGCACATGGCTCCCGGCGCCCCTCACAGCTCTTCCACTGCCTGATGTCAGGGGCTCAGAGGCCACTGCCCAGAAGCCGCCTCTGCTCCGGTCAGGTCTGCCATCCCCTCCCTGTCACCATTGCCAGCCCTCGGTGACCCACAGGGGCGTCTCCACATGTCACTACACGGACAATGGCCTTGCAGGATCAACTGGTGACCCGAGTGTCACTCGTAACTGACACAGTGCTTTGGTTTTTAATGAAATATTTGACAGTGGGTTTGGTTCGCCACTAGCCTGCAACAGGTCATGCATCGACATTTCAGCAGAACTCGCATGCGAGTCCCGACATGGGCTGGGGAGACAGACGGGCCTAAACCCTTGTGTGCTCCCGGCAGGTGCATGAACACACAGACCGATCTCTATAGATCCGACCAGCCTCCCTCATGCGCGGCTGAGCCAGGAAGATGTGCAGAGCCGCTCTGGGTAGAGCCGGCTGCTTGGCCAGCTTTGCTAGGAGGAGGCTGGGCCGGGGAGGAAAACCACAATTCTGATTTCTGTTTGGGCCAAATATGGTTGGTTAGGAGTGTCAAAACTATTCTAGAAAACGCTCTGACTCCATTTGCACTGGCTGCTCTGAGCCAGCCAGCATACGTCAGCGCAGGGAGCAACCAGGCAGCGCTGCGCGGGCAGATCTGAGCAGGACGGGTGGGGAAGACATCCGGGGCTGGGGTCCAGTCACTGTATGTTGAGTTTAAAACCCCGTTATGTTCACAAATCTTTGGATTGTGTGAGAAGCAGACCCCCTTTTTCAATGACAAACTCCCTGCACAATTGTCCCAATTTGACTACAGTTTCTATCTACAGTGATGCCAGCCCCCCCCCCCCGCCCCCATTCTGCCGGTGGGAGGACACGCTGCCCCTCAGTTTCCTGTGGGGCTGACAGGAGGGGCCCAGTCTGCAGTGGCTTCCAACCTCCTGCCCCTGGCTGAAACCCCAGGGTAGGGAGAACCAGGTGGGATGGACTCTGAGCCCCACCTCAGCAAGGAGACGTGGGGGTGCCATTTCAGTAGTCACGGACACCAGAGGCTGGAGGGGTCCTTGTGGTGTGGCTCCTTATAGGTCCTCTGCAAAGTCCACCCTTGCTCGCTCTCTTTGGATGCTAGAATTGTGTGTGTGTGTGTGTGTGTGTGTGTGTGTGTGTGTGTGTGTGTGCACATGAGTGCGTGCATGTATGTGTGTGTGAGAGCTTGTATACCTGCTTATATATGTGTTTGAGTGACTGTCTTGGGAGTGATTGTGTCTGTGTGTGTGTGTAAATGCCTAGCTGTGTATATGGGGGGATATTTGTGAATCTGTGTGTGCAGGGTAAGCGCGAATACAAGCACTAGCATGTGCATGTACATTTGTGTGCAAGTTGTGCTAGTGCCAACTTCCCACTACAATGAATGTTCTAGACGTTGAGGACAACACTCTGCTGGGGTGTTGGAGATCACCAGTTAAGCAATTAAATCTGGAGGGCATCCTCTATAATATGATACCATTTTCAGTTACTTGCCAAAAACTTTTATAACACATTCATATAAATATATATATATATATATATATATATATATATGTATGTATGTATGTATGTATGTACATATATATTGAGCACCAGACATTCACACTGAACTACAACCCAAGACCATTTTTTATTTTTATTTTCAGACAAGGTCTGACATATTTGATAAGTAGCCCAAGCTAGGCTTGAATTTGGCAATCTTCCTGACTCAGCCACCCAGAGTATTGGGAGTATTGGGATTACAGGCCTACACCGCTGGACCCTGTCGGTACATTTACTTTTTTAGTATCTACATTTTTGTAGCTAAGGAAATTATTTTTTAAAAATAAATTATTAATAAAAGCTAAGGGCCAAAGGTAATATTCTTTCTTTGATTGGAAAATTATTTCTTTCAAGCTGAAGACACATACAGGCCCCTAAGCCACAGACACTTCCATGGATAAATGTATCTATGACATCTTTAATTTGAATTTTATAGGGAATGTGAACCTTGATCCTTACTTATGCTATTCACAAAAAATAATTAACCTCAAATAGATCAGAAATCTGAGAGTGAAAGGTGATATGATTAAGCGTTCCAAAAATAACAGAAAGAATCTTCAAAACATTAAAGTAGCAAAAAATTTCTTAAATGTGAAAGAAATAGTAGACACATATTGTAAGGAAAAACTTGAAAAATTAGGTTACATTAAAATATTTTTTAAACTCCATCAAAAGACTTTATTAGACAGTAAAGTATCTACCCGCAGTACAGGTGAAGAGATTTACTGTATTTTTGGAAGACTCATCTTTATACTCTCTCAAACACTCCAACAATGAAGAAGAAAATGATAGGTGGCCCGATCAAAAAGAAGAAAGCCGAGAAAAAAACTTGACCAGACAGTTTCGAACAGCGAGGATCCAAATTGAAATTGCCATGAAAACGTGTTCAACTTCAGTAGTCGTTGAAAAAAGCAAATTAAGACCATCATAAGATATCAAAACACAGCCGCGACCAAGACTGTGAGTCAGACCCAGCAGCAGGGAGACGTGGAGAGGGCTTCATCAAGCATTGGTTGGAGGGTAAGTTGGTGCCACCGCTTTGCAAAAACGATTGGATATTGCCTACGAATGCGAATCAAGTGTGCCCTGGTGTGCCCAGAGACTCGCCCATTGGACGTTCACGCGAGATGAATGCACACACACACCAAATACACAGCAGGGCTTTCTGGGATGTGCTATGATGCGTCTCCAAAGTGGAGACTCAAGCGTCCACTGGCAATAGAATGCTTCAACTAATTGCTAAGTGCAGGCAACAGAGACTACACAGCAAGTAGGACCGGCAAGCGGCACCCCCCGCAGCATGGGCAGCCATCACAGTCCAGCCCCACCCCTCCCACTGAGGTGGGGTCATCTCTCATCTCACACGGGGACTGGCCAGTCACCTTACATACTCCAGCCCCCGAGACTCCCGTCTTCCTGGCGGGAGGACACCCACCATAGTCCAGCCCTCCCGCTATCCCAGCGACCCCTCGACTTACTGGAGGGTGGAAAGCAAAGGTCAGTTTGTGATGGGAAAGGCCCACCAGAAGACGCGGGTTAATCATACGGTCGTAGGATGCGGTTTCCCTCCACATCAACACAGCCTCAGTATAGTAGCAGCAGGCTGTACTTGAAAGAGCTAGACGCCATTGGTTCTGTATAGCAGAAATTCCTCTGAGAAGCTTCGGGATCACGAGGAACACAGAGACGAGGACACTGAAAAGCAGTTACATGAATAGCCGGCATCAGATCCCATATACCAGCTGTCACAGTTCTCAGAGTGTCTAAAAACAAATCTCAGGCCGAGCACATGGAAGTGCCTTAATCTCAATGCAGGAAGGAGGCTGAAGCAGAAAGATCACAAGTTCAACTGACTCTGAGGGATTTAGGAATTTAGAGAGACCTGTCTCAAAATTAGGGGAAAAAAATGTCAAAAGGCCCTGGGTACAATGCTTGACACCACACACACACACACACACACACACACACACACACACACACACACAGGCAAAGTTCAGCAATACAGGCTCTCAGAAGTTGCTGCAGCCATGGCAAAAGGGGGCTAGACTATTGCTCAGCCTGGGGGTGGACCTGGGCCACATCCACATGGTCCTGTCTTTACAGGTATGCAGAAAGTAAGAGTTACAGAGTCATAATGGGTTCCACCTAGATCTCAGAGGAAGGCCTTGGAATCCAGGCAATGTAGCCTTGGGAAGGCAGCGTAAGAAGTTGTAAAGGAGAAGCCCAAGGCACAGTGGAGACCTGGAAAATTTGGAGAAGTCAGGATCATGGATGGTCAGCTGGGTTTTTTATTTTTTAAATCTTGAGACACAGTCTCACTAAGTCATTAAGAAGCCCAGGCTGAGTTTGAACTCACAATCCTCCCTCCCCCTCCTCCCAGTGTGCTGGGATTTCAGGCCTGCACCCTGGGCCTGGCCTTACAGCAGTCTTCAGATCTGGCATTCAAACTGGAAAAAGAATATTAAAAAGCTCTCTGCAGGATGCATTAATTTGTAAACCCATTTTGTACATTTTCTTTATTTTCAAAGCAAAGCGAATGCCAAGCTGTAAAGATCTAGGTGTCTCCCGCGCCGGCACTAGGTCTTCTCTGCCCACCACCTCCCACTGCCCGCCTTTCCACCCACGCTGCCTTCCCAGAGGAGGTGAGGAAGGGGCCTCCACCCAGCAGCAGGAGCCCGGAGTTCTGAGACCCCCAGATCCTGACCGGGAGCTGCCTGTGTGATGGGCTGCCGGGACGCACAGCCTTGTCTCAGCGCCCAGGGAGGCCCAGGATGGGCCAGTGCTCTGGAGATATAGTGGCAGTCTCCTGCCTGGGTGTTTGGCAGATTTCATTCCTCCAGCCTGCAGCGCTCCTGTTCATAAATTAGATCAAACCCGCTTCCAGAACATACTGGGAACTGACTCGAGCTGACAGGCCTCTTAGGAATGGCTTGACTTATTCCCCAGAAGCGCTGAGCTGTGAATCAGCCTGAGGCTTGTGTGAGGGGAACTGTCCCCAGGGAGGGCGTCTCCGGGTCCCTCTCCTCATTACGACTTGCAATTTGTGGATTTCCAAACAGATGATTATTTTAAAACAGATTATCTTTTGCAGAGATTCTTACATTTATGGAGTAAAACTTCAAGTCCACGGGGCTCAGATGTGATTTAGGTGGCTATTTGGGGTACGGATAGAGTTTCTTTCGAGATATTTCTTTTCTTTTTCTAATTTTGATAAGGAAGGCCCACGGGTCAGAAAGTACATGTAGTATTTCACAATGAGAAGTGCCACCGCGGAGTGACTGCCAGGTGCCCCCTCCTGAGGACAGGTTGCGGCCACCCGGAGGATCTCCATAGCCGCCAGCACCCAGGGCGCTCCCATGCCCCTCACTGGCCTTACCCCATTTCCACACGGGGAAGGGCGCGGCGCACACAGGGAGACAAGGACAGCAGCCCGGCGTCGACGCTCCTCACCCATCAGGGTAACGTTCATAACTCAAGTGCTCCTCTGAAGCCCTTGAAGTTGGGTCCCGCGGAGCACATCCAGGTCGGCAGGTCAGCAAGTTGGCATCTCGTGCAACCAGGGAAGAAATTCTCGCAGCCGAAGCAACGATTACGCTGTGCATCCGCAGACAGGTGGGCGATGAAGTCACTTGTCTGTAGCATTCGTGATGTTAAATCAGAGGAACAGTTAAGACTTCTAGCCCAATAGCCGGTACTAACGATGAGGCCACAGAGCGTCTGAGGGGCAGATCATTAGCAACGTGGACGGCAGCAGTGCTGGCCATACTCAGCCCTGTCCTCCAGTCCAGGGTTCTTCTTTGCACTATGTCCTGTTTCCATGGAAAAGTCCCAGATTCGCAAGTCGGCATTGGTTTCGGTCATTAAGGTGTAGGTCATTCTGAGCCTTTTCTGTCACCTAACTAGCTGCCAGTTCTCTTTGCTGCCCCTCCTATGGGCCAGACCGTATGGCTACGCGTCACTCCACAAGGCCTGTATCGACCTTGGGAGACACAGGACTTCCCTCCTGTTTCTAGGAGAAGCCTGGAGCAGGAACAAACTTCACTGTCACACACTGAACCAGGCATGACAGAAAAGGGAGAACAGTCCTTTCAGACATGCCATTTCATCAGAGGGCCCAGTGGGCAGGGAAGGGATGGGCTCTCAAAGGCATCTGTACCAACAAGTTGACGACCTGGTCGCGGGTAGCATCTAACCGTGCTCAGAACCAGCACGTAGCTGATGCACGTTTGCTGAGTACCAGGTGCTGTCCTATGAGCTTCCGCTGGAAGCTCACTCATTCTCACAGTGGCCCCTTGAATATATCACAACCACAGCTGCTGTGGGTCAAGGTGGCTGACAAGGTCACCAGGTGGTAGGAGGAGGGCCAGCACTGGAACTTAGATTACCTGAATTCACCTTTGTCTCTGGCCAAAGTCTCACAGATCAATGCCTGGCAAGACCCATGTGATCTGATAGTGCTTAGTGTAATCTCAGGGTGATCTGACAGTTCCCATGAACTGACAGGACCCCTGCGGGCTGATGGTCTTCATGAACAGGTAGGATCTCTGTGGCCTGACAGTCCCCATGAACTGACAGGACCCCTGTGGTCTAACAGTCCTGTGTAACTGCAAGACGAAAATTTCACCTCTCCAGAGGAAAGAAGCATCACCAGAGCTCCTATTTTTTTTATCTGCAATACTGAAACATTCAATCAATAACACGAGGGCTGCTAAAAATTGGCACCAAATGACTAGAAGCAGGAAGTGTAAAACAGCTGTGATTCATATCATTGAGAACGTAGAGAAAAGGCTGAAGTTTTCATTGATACTTAGAAGCTACAGAAAAAAGTAGATATTCTAGAGCTAAATTGCCATAAGTCACATTAATAATTTAGCAAATGAGTATAGAACGAGATTAGGCCCATCAGAATAAAGGATCAGGGAGCAATGTGACATTTCATTAAGAAGTATCAACACACGCACATAGAGAAGCTGGGCACTCCAGAGCGTGCTACGTGCACGAGGCAGTGGCGAGCCCATGCTCAGCAGCCACAGAGGAGCGTAGCTGAGCAAGAATTGAACACGGTGCCAACCAGCATTTGCCCACCATAGCAAATAACTAGAGCAGGTAGCTCCAATAGATATTCCTTTGACAGTCTTAGAGGCTAGACGTCCAAGGACTTGGGCTGGAAGGCTCAGCCGCTCTCCGGCTCAGTCCTCACAGGGTCTGTGCTCTGTGAGCATCCAGGTAGGAAAGATGACGAGGCGAGATGAGATGGGATGAGATCAGGTGGGGTGAGGTGAGGTGCAGTAAGAAGAGATAGAGGGGAAGAAAAGAGAGGAAATGGAAGGGGAGGAGAGGGGAGGAGAGTCTTTCTACGCAGCCAGCAGTCCGGTTGCATCCCCTACTCCCCTGATCTTATCCCACCTTAATTACCTCCTTAAAGGCCTATTTCAAAACAGTCACACTGAAGACTAGGGCTTCATAAGTGACCTCTGGGGGACACAATTCGGTCCACACTAGAGGCCACCAACCAAAGTAAACATATCAGGTTGCACAATCAAGGCGCTCCACACCCAAAGCTGACCAAGCGCAAGCGAAACTCCACCTGAGCTTGGTACCTTCCAGCTGCTGAGACCAACATCAAAAAGAGCAGGTTAAAAATGGCCAGAGGGCGAAAACAAGACTTGCAGCCTTCAGAGAAGCAGCGGTAGGGCTGGGCTGGATCTTCAGCAGACAGCCAGAAGCCGTGGGGTGACGTCATTTGGGAGACTTTATTCGGATGTAATTTCTAAAACAGAAAAGATGCAAGAATCGCAAAGACTCCCAATCACCTTTCATCCCAGCTTGCCAGCTACTGTCGTTTCGCGCTTCTCTCCATCGGCCTCCTCTCCGTGTGCCCCTTCAGTCTTACGGACCTCTGTTTCTAGCCCTCCCCTCAGCACGGTCCAGATCCGGAGGCCCTTTGCCTCCAAGCACTTCCGTGCTTGCCTCCTCAGAAGAAGGACGCCCGTGACATGAGGACAAAATGTCCAGATGAAGAAACATTTCAAGATTAGGAAATTTAACATTGACACACCCAACTGGGACCTGACCCGGAACCTTATTCAAAACACGCCAGTGGTTCTGGTGGCGCGCACGCCCCTGGCATTCACTTCCTCTCCTGCAGCCCCTCGTTCGGCCTCAGCTGTCTTTGGTGTCCACGACTCTTACCCTTGACTTTATGTTTGATAGTTTTGATGTCTTGGGACGGTCTGAGAAAGTCCTGTCAAAATTGTCCTCTGATATTTCTTCACAAACAGATTGAGAACGCACTTCCGTGGAGAAGCGTTCTCCTACCCTTCCTGGATCTGTAAACCCCTGTGTTCTCTCTCACTCCTCCTCTTCCTACCTCTCTCCCTTTCTTATTTGCCTTCTTTTTTGCATTATTCCTTCCTCCTCACTTTTTTGAATCAAGGGCTACTTGCTTGACTACTTCGACATTTTTCATAGAGGCAGAAGGAATCCCACAAATTTCAATTACTAATGAGATCTACCGGGTTTCTTTTACGTTTATTTTTATTTTTTTATTTTTTTTGAGACAAGGTCTAGTTCTGTAGTCCAGGCTGTCCCCGAGCTTACTTCATAGCCCAGGCTGGCCGCGAACTCAAGGCAATCTCCTGCCTCGGCCCCCTAAATTCTCGGATTATAAGCAAATACCAACATGTCCAGCTTATGTGATGCCAGGGAATCAATCCCAAAGCCTTGCACATGCTGGGCAAGTACTTGAAGAGCCAAAGATGTCTTCAGGGGTGGGGGAAGAAAACCCTAAGCAAATTCGTTTCCAGCACAATTGTGCTATAAGGGATGCTACAAGCCAAGGGATTTTTTTCAGATTCAAGAGAATCTGCCCCAGATAAGAACCTGGGTCTGTGGGGAAAGACAGAGCTTCATTCTGCGGACTTCCTCTCTTCTGTGCATCAGGTGTTGCAGCCTCACTGCAGAGCCCTGCAGGACACACACCTTCTATGACAGCAGGGCCCTGGGAGGACCCATCCCGGGAGGGGACATTTTCCCAGCAGGCAGCCACAGCCGGTAGCCTGCAGTCCAGCCTGGACAACCACTGTGCCCAGCCCAAGCTATTCTGTCATTGTAGCACGGCAAGGACAGCAGCCGTGGGGCACTCTGTAGATCTGTCTGGATGGACCCATTTTACACTTACATAATTCCTTGGTTGTCAGTTCAAGATAATAAGGGCCAATCACCCTTGAAGTATTCCTGACAGCGTACGCGGCACCGACTTTGCCAGAGGCTGCGTCTCCGCAGATCAGTTCTCAAGTGCAGAGCAGCCCCAGGAACATCCCAGCTCTCCATCCTCCTGAAATGTCTACCTGACGATTGAATTCTGGAAACCCAGAGATGAATAAAAACAGGCTTCACAGGCACAGAAAATCTGCGGTGCCAAGGCTAATGGGGGGCGCCAATCCATCTGCACATGGCCCTGGTAATAAAGAGCCGAGGGAATCACAGCCACTGAACAGAATATTTTATCAGTCTTGACAATAACAATCGAATACTAACTGACAGAAGTGGTAGGAGGGTGCAGTCCCCCTTCCTCCCCCTCTTCCTCCAGAACAGCCAGCCAGTCATGGTGAGTGAGGGGGAAATTTAAACACAGGACGGGAACCTGGCCTTTCTTCTCATGTCTTCATTTTAAATCCCAGGGGAATCCTGCCTGAAAGAAAAAAAAATAAAGTAGGTCTTCATATAAAATTCAATAACTTCTTCGGTTTCACTTTTTTTTGACTAAGTCTAGGGAAGCTATGGTTAATGTCCTCATGAGTATTAAATACTAATGTATATGAAGATTATAATAAATTTAACCCTTAAGTCCTATTAAAGGTAATGTACTGTTTTATGTTTTACAATACCGATAACACTGATAGCTAATGTCTGGTCAGTGTTAGCTTCTTCCAGAAGTACCCAAAGAAGCTGGTCCCAGCTTCGCAGACTGAACGCCAGTCGGCGCAAGACCTAGCTACTATCTCAGGGTCCGGGGCAAGCCTGTGTTCAATCCCAACACCACGCCTCCTCCCCACTGTGACGCATCCCTCCCAGCAGGAGCAGTTTTTAAACATGCAATGCATCCGTGGAATGCTGGTCACGAGGCAAAAACGGCACCTGCCATTGAATGGGTCATTTAATAGAATTATTGACTCAGTGTGCTATGATTTGGATAGTGAGTGTCCCCAAAAGCCTCATGTGTCTGGAACTGTGTGTTATTGGGAGGTAGGGCCTGGCTGGAGGGGGGTTTGACCTGGAAAGATTATGTCAACTTGTTGAGCTTGGTGGTTGCCCAGGGCAGAGCTTTCGGGTATGTTTCGTTGACCTGTGAGCCAGGAAGTGAGACAGGGACACCCACCCTGGGTGCAGGGTGGGGGTTGGGGATAATTGACAGCTTGCAGTAATTAAAGGAAGAAGAAGAAACACTGCTGCAGCTGCTTCCAGGGAAGTCTTGTCTGAGTCTCGCGGGACGGGCTTGGCTCTAGCTTTGCTTGGATTCTCTTCGCCGTGAGGTTCTGTCTCTGTCGTGAGCTTTCACCATGGCTGGTTTCCCCATGAACGGACTGTGTGACACCCTCTAAAAACTGTGAGCTAAATACTTTTTTCCTCCCTTAAATTGTGGATATTGGTTTTATTTTTTCACAGCAATGAATAAGTAATGAAGACAGTGTGTGAAGTTGGGAGCTGCAAGACTGGTAAGTGGAAGGTACTGAGCAGCACAGAGGTGGCCCTGGCTGAGGGAGCCAGCATCCCTGGCAGAGGAGACCCAGGGAAGAGGATGGGGATGTTGCCTCTTTGAACCTGGAAGGGTTCCCACCGAGCCCAGCTGCGTTGGTCTCATTGCCATCCTCCTGCCTCAGCCTCTCACGTGCTGGGATCATAGGCATGAACCGCCATGCCCAGCTAGTGTGTGGCACTGCAGGCCATGTGATTCCTAGGCAAGTGCTCTAATCACTGAGCTACGCTCCCAGCCCCACACCTGCATCTTTCTCTGAGTAGATGTAGACTTACTATGAAAAGTTGGCTCACGTGATGTGGAGGCTGAGTCACTCAACCTGCATGTACAACCCAGAGCCCCAGGAAAGCCAGGGGTGTAGCTCAGTCTGAGGCCACAGGTCTGAGGATCAGGAGAGCGAATGATGCAAACCTCAGCCTCGGGGAGATGATGTGAGTTGAACCTCCGCTCGCCTCTCCTGCTGCCGCCTTCTCTTTGGTTCAGACTCTCACAGGACGGGATGAGGCCCACGCCATTCGGGAGAGCAACCTGCTTCACCGAGCCCACCGGCCCGGATGCTCTCTTCATCCAGAGATGCGCTCACTTGCTCCCAGAAGCTGTCCAGTAGAGCACCCTGTGGCCACTCACGTTGGTAGAAAACACGCTGAGGTAGTCAGCAGCCATGGTCTGCCTCCTTTTCAGTTTCTCTGAGCCACAGGACCCCTTCCAGAGGCAGCTCAGTGGCCTTTCCCCCAGGCTAGACACAGCCACCCCAAACTCTGGATGCCACTCCAGTGGAAGTCTTTCTGGGTGCCCCAAATTTTGGAACTCCAGAGTAATACAGAAGACTAAAGGAGAAAATCCCAAGGTCGAGGGCCTGCAGGGAAGCAACATCTTCAGAAACTGGGCTAGGAAGGCCCCCAGAAGGCCATGTGGCCAGCTGCCTGCCTTGCGATGGGTGAGTGCGTGGCAGGGCTCAACACTCACTGGCCTGGGAAGAAGGAGATGTCCACTCTAGCCCACGCGAGTTGCTGACCGTGGCCTGGCCAACTCGAGTCATATCCCTGTGCCTCATTTTCCAAATGTTGATTGGGTCTGTCATCTGTGCTGGACTGAGTTTCTATCACTGCATTCTGAGCCAACCCTGCGGAGTGGGTGGGTCTACGGCCCTGGCCATCCCTGGCCAACAGACTAGGCACAGAATGACGTGTGTCCTTTGAGGACGAGAGATGTTGGATCAGCCTTGTTCTGCCGTGTCCTCCTGGCCACTGCCCAGGGGCTCCGCCAGCCTGTGGCTGGGAGTGAAGTTGGTAAGTAGGCAGGGCAGAGCCCAGGTGACCCCCTGTGGACACGCCGCCAGGGGGAAGAATGAGCTGAGGCTTCACCTGTTGCAGAAGGTGAGAGGCCTGGCACTCCTAGATCTAGGTTCTTTGTAGCAATCCTAAAGAATCAGGGAAGCCATGTGGGAACAGCTGCTGTCTCTCTAAGCATCTGGGACCCCAGTTAGGAGTTTCTCAGCCAGGTGGACTAGCCACTGCCCTCTTCAGGACTTCACTGGTTCAAGAAACAGTGAGGTGCCGGCAACAAGATTGAACACCACTCACTACACTCGCAGGGCACAGGTTCTAACAAACATTGCATTTCCCTTGGCTGTGTGGACCCAAGAAGGAAGCTCAGCTCCTGCTGCTGCACAGGTGTCCAGAAAAGGAGCTTTCTCCAAATTATTGGCACCTTTTGACCACCAGGGTAGCTGCTGACTGGCTGTGTTCCCCATGTGGGCGGGACGTGGAGGCAGGCTGTCCAATCCCAGGATTGTTCTGGCCTGGAACCAGGAAACACAGATCTTACTGGTCCCATGAGGAGTGCCAGAGGCTGGAGAGGTCCTGCCTATCTGACTCTACCGTGCTCTATTCAATAGCCCTAACTTCCCATGCCCTGAGTGCTCACATGTCTAGGCTGTGTTTTGCTATAGGGCAACCAGCACTTTGTTTTCTGGTGCCAAATAGGAGTTCTGAGCCTGAGAAATCTCCTGTGACGGGTGACCTGAAATCTAGCCACTTGGGATCCTTGCCTTAGTTACAGATACTTGCGCTTTCTCATCTGCTAAGAAAAAAAGTGAGAGTAATTATGTAACACACATTCAAAAGAAACCAGAGTGATACCCGTTTCCTAAAGGATTGGGTGAAATGAAATTGTGCAGTGTCTTTCATCACTGCGAGTGGAAATTAGAGAGCAAAGCAAAAAGTTGACACAGAGGATTAAACGAATCCCACTGAGAAGCAGGAAACGCTCATGGAAGTTGTAATTATACGAAAGAAGACACCGCTTCCTGTCAAGAAGGACAGAGAGAGTTCTCGTCTATGCAAGAGTGAGGATTGGAGGGGGAGTTACAAGATTAATCATCTTAATGAGAGAGATAACACCGCAGGGACCTTTCAAAGTGGGAGCACTGAGTGGCCTGGGGATTCAAGCTGGGACCCAAGACCAGCGGCAGGGTGGGGGTGGGGGAGAGCAGAGCCTGTGACACAGAAGGGAAGGCCCCAGGAGGGGACAGGGCATGGGGCTGTGAGCTTCCCCGGGGAGCTGCTGGGGCCTCGCTTGAGGGTGACATCCTCGGCTTGGGGCCATCGCACCTAGCCCCACAGCAAGAAAAAGCTGGAATCCAAGGGCTCAGGATAGAGACTCAGTCCAAAAAAAAAAAAAAAAAAAAAAAATGGATTTGTTGCTTGGCTGCTCAAGGCAGAACTGGGCACGGCTCAGAGCCCGGGTCTGGTCAGGGAGGGGAGCCAAAGTCCGAAAGTGGGTGCAAGCCAGGAGGAAACGTGGAGCCCTTGGGCATCTGTGGGCAAGCGAGAGGGGCTGGCAGGAGCCAGGGGCTTTTTCTGCCCTGGGCGAGTCTCGCCGCCTTTTTCAGCCCGGCTCCCCTCCCCTGCAGAAAGACAGAGATGGTGGGTTGCTCCAGCAGCTGCTGGAACCCGGCAGCCAACGCTCAGGCCTCATTAAGGGTGCTTGCTGTGATCATGTGTGAGCTGTGTGTTTCCAAGGCTCAGCCGCCTTTGCACAACACCCGCCTGGCACAGCACCGCCCCCCCCCCACCCCCCATGGCATCCAACTAGACCCAAAGCCTCTCTCTGACGTGGTGGCCAGCAGGGCTTTACTCAAATCCTAGTCTGGATTCGGAGCCTTTGCACTGAGCTATGTCCCCAGCCCTTTTTCATATGTGTGTGGCGAAAGCAGGTCATACGACGTTGCTGAATTGCCCAGTCTGAGCTCAAACTGGTGATCTTCCTGCCTCAGCCTCCCAGAGTGCTGAGATTACAGGCTGTGCCACCACGGCTGGCATCTTTGTTTTCTGAACAGGCTGAATGCCTGCGCCCACCCTCGAGTCAGCTCAAGAGTGGAGTGAACTCGTAAGGTGCGATGCCAGGTGAGGCGAAGACCCGCAGGGGGGATTTACACTTTCCTCCCCGACTTGGTGTAAGATAAAAAACCTTTGGTGCAGTGACATGACCCACCCCCACTGGTGTATGGTCTGAGTTCAGGGTGGACCCGTGGTACCGGAGAGACACGAGGAGCGGCCACTCCCCGGGGGCTGTGGACAGCATGTTGGGAAACACAGCCAATCCGGATAGAGCCCGTGCAGGGCTGGACGCAGCAGTCAGGTGGGTCACACGGCCATCTCCCCCTGGAACCATCCACAGGTCACTAACCATCCTGGTTGCTACCGTGGCCACACCCACGCCTGTCTTCCGGCAGGTGCCCACATGCCTGAGCTGCCGAGGGACCGCAGCCTCATCACCAGGAGCCTCTGGTAGGATCCTTGGAAGAGATCAGACTCCTGGAGCAGCCGCCTCAAGTGCGGAACCAAGACAGGGCTTCAAATTACCCGGCTTGGTGTCAGGAACTCAAACGCGGTAATAAGTACGTGTCAATTCCACCCGTCTGCAGGGTGACACTCCAGCAACGTGAGCGATCAAAATACTATTTTAAAATTAGCCGCTGATGACCTTTCCATCACATCGTGTGCTGGAAATGTCGGCGCGAGCGAAATCACAGGGAACAGCCAGCGGCTCCTTGTCAGGAATGCAAACCCAGCAGGCCCAGAACTCGGCGGACGGCTGGGATCCTGCATGGCCAAGTGGGCGCAGCCGGGGCGCAGCCCTGCCAGCGCCTGCCGGAAAACTTTGCACCTGTGCATGCGTACCGTGCTCCGTGCCAGACGAAGAAAGACGCAGCTCTCGGCGACGCTGATCTCCTGACACGGCTGGGCGTCCAGTCAGCCGAGGGCCTCTGGCGCCTTCCTCGCTGCCGAAGGAGAAAGTGCCTCACACGTGCAGAGCACCAGGGAGACGCGCAGGTGCTGATGTGTTTCTCCAGGATCACAGTCTGCAGCCTGTTAAAACAGATCACGAGCCTGGCCCCAGAGTCCTTGACTGAACCAGTGTGAATTGAGTCAGACACTCCCAGGTGCCACTGCTCCCCTCAGGCCGAGCCCACATGTTGGGCACCACTGCTGCGTTACCTAGGAGTAGACACAGTCTCTCTTTGGAAGACAGGTGTTTCCTTTGTCTAAATGCTCTGGATCCCTGCAGCTGCGTCAACAAGGCACTAACCCTGGAGTGACCACGGGTGGTCATCATCTCAGAGTCCTGGAGGCTGGACGTCTGAGATCTAGATGGGGGCGAGTATGTTGTGAACGTACGCCAGCGAAGCCCCGCTGCTCGGCTAGGTCCACGTCAGTCTGATCTTGGGCTCTTTGTCAAACGGCATTATCTCTGTGGGTCCGCACCTCACAAGTCCTCATCCTGGATGAGGGAACCAGCCCACTCTACCAACTCCTACCATCGTGAGATTGCATTCTGAAGCACTCCTGTAGAATGAGGCACAACTCAACCCAAACCTTAGGGCAGCAAAGGTCGTGAGATTGTAGCTGCACGCTACATGCCGTCTGAGTCACTGATCGCTGCTGCTTAAATCTAAGATATTGGGCTGGGAGGATAGCCCAGTGATGACAGCACTTGCCTAGGAAGCCCAAGGCCTCGGGGCTGATTCCCACCACCATACAGTGGCTGGGGTGGTGCTCCGGGCCTGTGGTGCCGAACCTTACAAGGATGAGGCAGGATTGCTGTGGGTGTGAGGGCAGCCTGGTCTCCATAGTGAGCTTGAGACCAGCCTGGACTACAGATGGAGACCCTGTCTCTGAAGAAATAAATTCACAAGTAATAAATCTAGAGTATCACCCCAAAGTCTCAAGCGTTTGAATCATGGAGTGCTGGAGTCGTCATAGGTTAATCTGAGCTTCTGAGCTGATTTCACGTGCTGTTAGAAAGCGAGGCCTGGCTGGAGGGGTAGGTCACAGGTCCGAGCTCAGGGCATATTTTTGTCCCCGGCTCCTCCCCACTCTCTCCCTCTGCTTCCTGTTCCCCATGCAGTGAGCAACACTCCTCCGCCATAACGTTCCACTTGCCGTTTCTGCCGTACAGGCAGCTGCCGTGGATTAAAACCATGAGCCGAAACAAATCTGGTTGTTGTGGTGGTGGTGTCAGGTGTTGTGTCCAGTGACCAGTGACAGGAAAATCAACTCGTCTGGTACCGCATACCTTCAGGGCCCCACGTAGAAATCAGAAAGGCTTACAGGCATTTGGCCTGGGGCGGGCCTGGCAGGCAGCACGGAACGGTACAAAAGGCGTCTCGGGGTCAGACGCAGAAGGTTATATGTCATGTGGTTCCTCCAATCTGAGAAAACAGACCATAAGCAAAGCAGAGATTAAGAAAGCAAGAAGACGGACGTGGTGGAGAGGGGAGGGGGCTGCGGACGGGATGAGGGCGGGCGGGGGAAGAGGACACACGATGATCAAGGTGCAACGTGTAAGTAAAAAGTAAAAAATAAAAATGAATTAAAAAATTAAAAATCACAGCTTTAAGATGGAAAATTAGAACTGATTTCTTGGGCTCTTTAGACAGTTTCTCTGTTACAGTTTGAACCCGGCTGTCCCCCCAAAATCTCATGCATTTAGATGTTGTGAAATACCTGCAGAACCATGTGCTGTTTAGCAGTGGGGCCTGGCTGGAAAGGGGGACCACCAGGGGCTAGACCCAAAGGCGCAGGTGCTGGCACGCAACCTGGAAGGGTGTGTGCTGGCTCAGCCTTCCTTAGTCGCCAGGATTCCCGCCACCATTCCACCCAGAGCTCCCCTCCTGCTACCCCTCTTCCCTGTGCTTCCACCACTGCCAGCCACTCACGAATGGGCTGAGACCTTCTGAAACCGTGAGTTAAAAATAAAACTCTCCTCCCTTAACTTGTGAATACCGGGTATTGTGTCCAGGCAGTGAAAGAACACCTATGCCATCCTGCCGTATTTCTTCCTAGGCCTAAGCTCACACAAATGGCCCGTGGAGAGTTTCTTCTGACGAGCTGACTGAGACGTGCAATTCAGGCCCGCTACGGCGACGGTTCTGTTCAAAGTGCAGGGAACCTACCAGAAGCAGCACTGGAACGTTGTACCCTAAATAAGGAGTCTGAGCGACAGCAACGAAGGAAGATGCTCCCCACCCACAGAAATTTGAGCTCGCTGAGTTTTAGCTTGGGTGTCATGAGGAACTAGCCGCACCTTCTCGTGGGCACTTGCCAGTGGCTTGCCTTGATGACCCGGATATTAAGAGTCAAGACGCTGGGGACAGGAAACACTGGGGAAGAGGCATGGGATGGACACAGCATAGGAGGATGTCTGTACTCCAAATGTCCCAAAACGCATCTCCCACAGAAGGTACAGCCAAGAAGTAGTGAGTAGGTGGTGGGACACGTTCTGCAGATCTCCCCGTGACCACTCCTGAGCTCATCTGTGAGCTGAAACATCGGCACAACGTGGCTATGGTGACGGGGAGGCTAAGACTGGACCCGGTGACATGGACTCCCCCAGCCGAGGCTTGCCTGGCTACTGCTGCAAGTGAGCCCCGATCTGACAACAGCCCCAGAAGGCACCGAGTACAGAGGAGACTGGCCAGTCACCTGACCCCTACTGATGAGTTGAACCAGGTCTGTCATGTACAGACTTTCCCCATTGACACAGAAGCGTCATCGGGATTCATGCCGGTTCTCACGTGCTGTTTGAAGGCAGAGCCTGGTTGGAAGACCGTGTCTGTGGGTGCCATTGCATGGGTGTGCGCTCCTGACCATAATGCTTTCTGCAGGGCACCACATGTGGGTCGTGCGTCATTCTGTGTTCCCTTCCTGGCCATTCACTCCAGCCCCGCCCCCATCTCAACACACTGACACAATCTCTCCAAGTTAAACCCCAAACACCTGCCCCCTCCGGCCAGCCCTCCCTCCCAGCACACACGGACCCCGTTATCTCCCTACATCAAGTACATGAGGCTTCCAGGGACACTCCAGACCCAAACCGTAACCGAGGACTCCTCAAGGCGCTTTGCTGGAAGCCATGGCTGCGTTGTTCGCATTGTTCGAACGCAGCCTGGGGTTCAGCCCTGCGCAGGTGCATCTCTTCAGGAAGAAATCACTCCATGTTCACTGGTGTGGCATGAAACCCAGCACACAACAAAGGCGCACTCTGTCTCGTTTTCACTTGCTGCCTCACTTGGGTAATCTCTGCTCTGCCTGGAGAGAAATGGCCCAGCACACCTGGTGGGGAAGCCCAGGAGGCCAGTGTCAGGAGGAGCCGTGGAATGAGTCACTGGCAACTTAGGTCCTTTAATGAGGTGGCCAGGTTTAATGTTCTGCCACTTTCCCTCGATAAGCACGTATCCACTGCAGATAAGCACCGCTGTCCGGATGGATGGCGCTGTGCCTCTGCCTGCACAGTCTCTGCATAAACCTGCCCTGTTTGGTGCAGTGAGCTGCACAGCATGCCCCTGGTGCAGGGAGCCCGAGGGAAGCCTGAGGTGGAAGAGCGCAGAGGGGCAGCCGGGGTGCCAGGTGTTAATCACCCTTGGCTCAGAGCCTGGGAGGGAGATGTGACACTTTCAGAATTATCAACCCCACTGATGGCATACGCATTAGGAAGGTAGAGAATGCATACTTCTAAACCAGCGTGGTCCAGTATTGAATTCTGATGCTCCGTTCCGGGTGTACCAAGTTCTAACAGTCATTTGGAAGCTGCTAGCTGGTTATTGAACGTACTGATTTCACAGGTGTTGACTGGCTTACCCTCTATATCCAAGCAGAGTTCTGCCCGTGTCTAACCTCCTTCAATGACCTTGTGTTTCCTGTGTTGCAGGTAGGGACAAAGAATGACAGCTAAACACAATTACTTATTCAGGTTCTAGGGGTTTTTATAAGAGCGTTTTCTTGGCCATGTTGTCTATGTTTTTTTTTTTTTTCCTGCATTTGAAGCTGTTGTCTTGGATACAGAGAACACTGAAGCTGATAAATTACATTTCACACCTAAAATAGTCTAACTTTCTGGCAGAGTGGACATATATAGAATGTTCCTTGCCACAGGCAAAACTTTATTTTTCTATGGAATTTGGAGATTATTTTCCATGTTTTTTAAAAAAAGAAAAATTTCTGGTACATCTCAATTTATACTCAGCTAAGTTGTTTAATTTCGAAATTATCCAAGAAAATTCCCATGATCTTCCTCCAGTGGGCTTTCCGTCATCAGGCTGTGTTCTGCCTGCTGGAGCTCTGAGTGAGTGAACACAGTTTGACAAGAGCTACGGCTCGTGGCCTGAGTCAAATTGAACAGATGGCACCACTGTCCAGGGGACTCTCTCTTCCTTTGGGCCTGGACTTTTGATCAAATCATTCTACCTGTTTTAGAATTCCACAGAAAACATATTTGGAACCCTGTAGATGGAGCCATACAGATGCGCAGAAGGGACTGAGCACGGGGTCTCGGCTCTGGGCGTGAAGAGTTCTTAAGCGTGCAGCCGCTCCCTTCCCTACCAGAGGATCTCTGGAAAATGACCCCGGCCCTCATGCTCAGCAGGCGTCGCTGCCTTCCTGCAGAACACCCTTGCTGGGGCTGTGAACGAGAAGCTGGGTGGCAAGGGTTAGAGGCCCACGCTCTGGAGTTGGACCCAGGCCTGGCACGGCCCTTTGGAGGTGGGCAGTTTGGGAAGCAATTGAGACTGTCCAAATACCCTTGCGCAGTGGTCCGCGCTCTGCACAGCGTCTGGCCAGCTGGCTCTCAAGAAAGGCCAGTTAGCGCTTAGACGTATGCTGGAGAGTCTCTTGATGTCTTTCTTTACTTTTCTGGTTTTGAGAAGTTGCAATGTAGAAAGGAGAAGGACCGGAGATAGGAGACGAAGCTGAGAACCGTGTCAGTACCCACTGCTGTGGGCCTATCTCCTCTCCCCGCAAAGCATCCAGACACACTCAGCTGTTAAGCCCTACCGGCCCCACCTGAGACCTCACACCCAACATTCCTCAGCCTCACCGTGCGTCCGCAGGACACACGCTCCTTGTCCCAAGCTTGCCTGTTCAGGTGCACGTATTGCATCTGCCTTTATACCTGAAGCATATTTTTAGGTTTTAACTTGTTTTTATCTTTATAACATAAGCATAGCATTGAAAGCAGTTTTAAGAGCTCACTCTTTTAATTGGTATTAACTATTGTTACACTAAAAAAACCATCAACAGACCAAAGGATACCAAACTTGTTCTATATGTACACAATGGAGTAATACTCTTCTATAAGGACAGATAGTTCTGGGGGTAAATGGACCGTCGCGCTCAGTGAAGTGAGTCAGACACTGAAGGTTAAACATTGAATGGTTTCTCTGATATGAGAACCCAAGAATGTAGTCATTTTAGAAAACCAAATGGGGGTGATAGTGGGAGTTAGGAGGGAGAGGGGGGATATGGGAGGTTCAAGAAGAGGAGTGAAAGGGATTTCAATGTGGACGTGATACACACACACACACACACACACACACACACACACGCACACTACTTAAATTCAATGTGAACATTACATATTGCATCTATATCTATATCTCAATAAATTTTGGAAAAATCAAAAAGATATTTAAGTCTCTGTGTTTTCCGCTCCAACCGTTGTCCTTTCGGCTGCTGTGTGATACGTACTCTTTGCTTTCGCTCCTCTCTGGGGGTCATTTGAATTCTGCCCGTCACGCCTGAGGTTTTGGTGACCAATGCTGACCATGCAGAACGTTCATTAAAGACAACTGGAGACGGGAGAACACGGCAAACTTTTCCAAAGTGGCTGTACTGGTTTACCCTTCACGGGAGCCACAGATGCACAGGACAGTGGACTGTGCACTTCCACGGGACCGTGTCTTACCAGTGCTTGGTGCAGCTGGTGTGTCTTATTGACTTGTTCTTGCAGCCAACTGAGTGCAAGTCAGTGCTGAGTGAGGTCATGGTCTCCTGGTCCGCTGTGGTTGGGAGCTGTGCCACACCGCGCTGGTCGGCTGTGTGCCTTTCTTCTGTTGTAACTGGCTGCTCTGTCAGTCTTCCTGTGCGTGTGTGTGTGCGAACACGTGTGTGTGTGTGTGTGTGTGTGTGTGTGTGTGTGTGTGTGTGTTTGCAGGAGTGTCTTACTTGTTCTTGACACCAGCCCTCTGCCGGCGTTGGACGTCATCCCTCAACCCTGGCACTTGCCTCGGCATTTCATCTCACAAATGTGAGCAGCGGGTACCCGCGCCTGTGGGTGGCCCTGGGACCCTTCACCTTGTCTGTGGTTCTTAGCTGGGAAGGGTCAGAGGACAGCAGAGCCACGTGACTTTCTCCTTGCCCCTACAGGCCTGGAATAGACAAAGATCTGTTACATTCTGAGAGAACCACAGGCGAGTGGTGACTAGGGTCAGGGTCTGGAACCAGGGGCCTGACTGCAGTCCCTCCTTCCTGGATTCTCGATTCCTCACTGTCTCCCAGTGCCTTCATGGAAAATAAAACTTCAAATGAAATGACATCAGGCTGTCCCCTCCGTAGTGGCCCTAGGTGAGTAGTAAACTCAGACTAACTGCTGGCTTATTACTGACGATGATAAAAATGATGGTTAGTGCTCATCAGGAAGGCATTTACCAGGGGCCAAAGACATTGTGCCTAACCCTTCCTGAGGTGCCTGTGACGGGGACCAGCACCCCGCACCATGGCCCAGAGGCTCCTTCTGAGACCCTGCAGAGTTTGATGCTGACCATGCATCTACTCCACCTTGCACAGCACCTGAGATTTCCAGATCAGTGAGAAATGAGTCAACATCTCAACTTATCATCCTTAAATCAGATTCAAAAGGAATATTTTGAAGATCAAGGCTCCAGAGCCCCTGCTACCTTCAGCCTGACAGGAAGAATCTGGGAGTTAAAATTGCTTCTGATATACAAATGGCCCTGTCCAACCTCAGGAGCCAGAAAGCCGATACTTCAGCCACATAATCCTCCCTGATCTGTACAGCCCCATCCATCAGCCCTCAAGGAGCTGAGCCAGGAGCTCCAGCCAGCCAGGTGGAACGGCTCCTCCCCCTTCCTAGTCTGGGGGAGGCTGGGCATGAGGACGGCCCTATCCATCACCAAGAGTGTGGGCCATGGCCCCTGTCAGCACCAAGACGGGCCTCGTGATGGTCTGTGGAGCTCTCTGGAGACTCTCTGTCTCCATCTGTGTGTGTGTGTGTGTGTGTGTGTGTAAGAGCCAGTGGAAGGGGAGGGGAAAGGACTTCTGCAGCTTTTCATGAACCTCCCTCCTGTCTTACAACAGGTTGCCGTGGACTGCCCCTCTGCATTCCAGAGGAATAAGATCTAGTACCGTCTTGGCACCTGTCTTTGTCTCTGAATGTTCTATCTTCCAACAGTGCATTCCCAAAGAAGAGGGATTATGAGGCAGTCCATCTCTACCAGGAGAAAAATCTGCTGAGGATTAAGCCCCGCCTGTGGCCTAGGACTGCAGACCCTGTGGAACGCATCCTTGCTTATTCTTGTGTGTTGACTTTGACCCTATGTCTGCCTCCCAGGGGGAAGGTAGATTAGTTAAGTCTCACACCTTGAGTGGAGTACTGCAGGCAGCCCTCAGGAAGCTCCTTTATCACAGAGAGAAGTTGGGGAGGGGGGGTGACAGCTGTGGCCCCAGGAGAGGGGGAGAACCCAAGAACACAGACCTTGTGGTGAAAGGGGATCAGGCCCTTTGTGACCACCAAATTAATTAGAAAAATATCTCATATTAGAAATTCTCTTCTGGTTTTTAATGGACTTCAGATAATGGCTTCATTGGATTATGAATCAAACCCTACCTGAAGGTGCCTACTGTGAGCCAGAGCAGGTGGAAGTTGGGTAAGTGAAATCAACATGTTCCCCAGCCTGGCTGGATCGCCAAGTTAGAAGCACACGGGTGGGCTGAGAAAGGACTGTCCAAGGCAGATGCTATATTTGTGTTAGGTGTGGACTAAGGCAGAATCATGGGGGCAGGTGGGCACAGAAGTCGCCAGGTGTGTGGTTAGGGAACTCAGGTGGGTGGCTGGAGACAGTGGCCCAGAGAGGGGGGCTAGGTGGCAGGGAGAAGATATTTCATGTAGAGAAGAGCTTATGCCAAGGCTCTGTGGAGCTGGGTGAAAACGCTTCCAACCGCCCCTCAGCTGAAGGAAAACAGAAGCGCCAAGAGGTATCGGGCTTCCTTAAGCTTCTACAACAAACGCAGAGTTCTACAACAAAAGAGAGTTTGGACCTAGGCCTCCTGGACACCACAAACCAGTGCAGAACATATCCGTCCCACTGTGTATCAAAATTGCTCAAGGACTTCATAAATTTTGAATTTGTATAGAATTTAAAATCACTGGCAAGGCGTCTGTCCACCCGTGGAGTCGTGCTGTGTTGTCTGTGGAGCCCCACATGTGATGACACAGCCCTGGAGGTGACGATAGAAACTTTTGTCTCTCGTTGGGTGGCAATGAAACTCTCCAAGTTCTCTCCTGTTTGCTGGATTTCAGGTCGGGTCAAGCTCAATTATCAGGGGAGTGAGGAGGATGCAGATGGTACTGAGCTGCCCAGAGCCTCCTCCTTCTCTCTCCCGAGTTCACACAAAGTGCCTGCTGCAGCACATTTGTACAGGAAGGAAATCAAGGGTTTCAGATATTTAGGAACAGCCCAAGGCCCGCAGCTGGGATGAGAACTGGCCCCTCTGACTGCTGAGTCTGCGTGTCCCGTTGGCTCCTCAGTTCTGTGCACAGCTGTGTTCAGGGTCTAAAAGGAATTGTTTTCTGAGCTTGATATCTCCAGCCTATGAAGCTTGGTCCCTGCCTGCTACAGCAACAAAAAAACAACACAGAAGTTAGGGAGCTCAGGAGGGTGGCTGAAACACAGTGACCCAGAGCAGGACCAGGTTTCAGGGAGAAGATATTTCATGTAGACAGGAGAGCTAGTGCAAAGGTCCCTCGAGTTGTGGCAGTGCCCTTCCGGACGTGAGTTGCTCCTCTCCATTTGTGGCTAGACCAAGGTGAGAGTCACTCACAGTAGGAGCAAGGTGGGTATTTGGGATCAGAAGCTGGAGGCCCGTGACCCCCTCCTGAGGCCTTGTTGGCAGCTGGTGTCCTTGTGATGGCCACAGTGATGACAGGGCTGCTACAGGCCAGAGATCTTCTAGTCCCGGTACTGGCAAGAGTGCCACAGGAGGCCGCCAAACCGCCCTGGGGTTGGTGATAAGCAGCGTCTGAGGACCGCTAGGTCATAGCTGCCAGCCCACCGCTGCTGCTGCTTTCTGGGACAACAGTCTTCGGGTGACACCAGGCAAGTGTGCACAGAGGTCAGCACGTGGGACCCAGTCTGACTGTAGCTGGCTAGGCCCCGCCCGCTTTGTCGGTAGCAATCCCGTTCAGAACACACAGACCTACAGCCCAGCAGGAGCTGCAGAAGACACACCTGTTAGGCACCGGTGAGCCAGGACATGCCCCTCCCTGCCCAGCTAGACTCTGCCTTTGCAGACAGCTGTGTGTGGGGACCCAGCCAGGGGCTCCCAGGGACTGCCAGGAGGGAGAAGAAGGGGGCAGGGCGATGGCAGCTCACCCTGGTGCCAGGGGAGATTCTGAGATTTCCTTATGAGCGTAGAGGCCTGTCTCCGACTTAAGCATCTGTCTGCTTGGTCGACTAAACACCACACTGGAAAGGTGCATCTAAGACATTCCCAGACCTTTATAACTAAAGCAATTACCGCACATTTTGCACCAATGTGAAATACCAACCCCACGCCCAGTGGCTAGCACAGCTTCTCATCTGTCACCGAATCGTCCCGTGCACCCGTGATTCTCAGTGTACAGTGGTGCATGCAGACCCCTGGTGCTGCTTTACCAGGTGCCCTGTAGGAAGCTGGGAAGATGAGTTTGCCTGTGCCAGGTGCAGACAGCCCGGGACCCCTGGCCACCAGCTCCAGATGCAACTGTCCCTGCTCGCCCAAGGTCTGGTGTCTCCTTATAGAGTCCAGAGAGCTCAGAGAGAAACAGATGATAAATGGATAAAGACTGGTGTGGGGACGTCCTAGGAAGTGCTGGACACGCAGTAGGTGCCGTTATGAGTCAGGCAAAGGCAAGTCCAGCTGGCTGGTGGGGCTAGGGCCGCTCCCGTGGCTCTCCTCCTCTGCACATGTGTAGGATGCTCTGCATCACAGAGTCAGTCTAAGCCAATCATGAAGCAAACCACAAAGACAACCCTTGAGCATGGTGGCTTAGACCTACATATTCCGTGTTCTAACGGAGTAGGAGGCCCTCTTGCCCACACATTTGGCTTTCTGATCCAGCACCGAGGTGTGTCATCACGCCTGGGTGCGAAAGGTGAAAGTGTTGGAGTGCAGGTCTGCCTGTCTCTGTGATGCCTACCTAGTCTTAGGAGCCACAGGTGGGATGGGCACTGGAAGGCTGTTCCTCGCAGCCTGGGTGTCATCTTCCCAGCATCCCCCTCGCGGTTGCCTGCATAGTTACCTCCAGAACCTCTCCCTCCTGGCTCCACGAAGGACTCAGGCCTGTGTGTGACTTACGACATACAGGAGCAAGAGAACCTACTTCCTGGCCAGCACGGGGGTGGGCACGGTGACAACTGTAGGGAGTGACTGGGGTCCGGAGGGCCGTGTCCTTGTACCAGCTTTCCCACGAGGCATGTGGCAGCTGCTGACCGCTCTGTCTCTCTGCTTTTGCACACAAAAGTCCGACTAATCCTAGCTCAAAGAGGTATGAGTGGTTGGATCACCAACAGGAAGAGTGATGCATGGATTTTCTGTTGCGCTTTTTCAAGCAAATAACCTGAAAGGAGTAGTGCTGCAAGTACCTGCACTGGACAAATAATGAAAGCAGTCCTGAACACACCCTGGATGGAGGCCTAGGCCAGGAAGACACAGGAAGGAACAGATGAAGTCCAAATCAAGCTAGCAGCTTAGCAGAGTAACGGACCAATGTTGGAGACCGAGTCCCGACAGCTGCTCACAGCTGTGTCTGGTGCTGTTGTCAGGGAGGTCTGCACCGCCTCCACTTGCGTGTGAATCTAAGCCTACTCAAAAGAAAACGACCATTAAAAACAAGGAGTAAACGAGCTCACGCTGCTGGAAAGTGGGACGGGGACGGCGACCTCCCTGCGGCTTGCTCTTCTAGACTGTGTGTGCCCAGGGAGTCACAGCGCACGTCTCCGGTCTGGTGGGGCTGCGGCTGCAGCCGCCGCACACTGCCGCTACCCTTGCTGGGCTGATGTGGTCTTTCTTGAGGCCAAATCTATGTGTGCATGTGGATTTCTGTCACGGTCTCCCAGTGGCCAGCTGGTGGCGGTGCCTGAAGACACAGCACCGTGGTCGTGAGCACTCTGTGTGTCCCGGGTCTGGGATAGAAGCACTCAAGGCCCCGCAGGTCTCGCATCCTACAGGGGGTGTCAGAGGCCAGGGACCTCTAGAAAGCGGCTTGCGTTTGGCATCCTCCCTGAGGACTTGAGGGAAAGATTATCTTGCTGAAACAGTTTCCAATAGGCTGTGGAAGTCAGAGGTACAGATCATATCAACTTAAAATATCCCAAACCAATTTCAGCTGAGTCACCATAATGTTCTCTAGAAACCAGAGGAGCAACCGTCGGCAATAAAAGGCATTACTGCTTTGTTTAAACTAGTTTCTCCTGAGGATTCTCACCCACGCTCATCTCTGCCACTGATGAAATAAAATATTTTCAGCATTTCAGAGTTTTCTTTCAAAGCTATTTTCTAGCTAAAGAATAGATTTGTTTATATGAAGTGACATTCCTGTAGCTTGATTCTTGCTACAGTTTGGGTCTGGAGTGTCCCCCAAAAGTCCGGAATCTTGTGCTGTCTAAAAACGGGGCCTGGCTGGGACCTGAGAGGATTGTGTCAGTTTGTCGAGACTGGGAGTTGCTCAGGGCAGAGTTTTCAGGTTTGCGGTGTTGGCTTGTGGGCCAAGAGTCAGGGAGGGGCACCCACTTCAGTGTGAGGGCCCGACGGGCACCTTGAATGAATAAAGGCAAGAAGAAACATTTTTTGCAGTCTCTTCCCGGGGAGGCTCTGGCATTGCCTGAGTCTCCATGGCTTCTGTCTGCAGTACCGTGGGCAGCCTCTGCCATGCGCGTTCACTGTTGCCAGCTGCCCCCGCGACACCGTCTGAGACTCTGATCCAAATCAATCTTCTGTCCTTGAGGTTGCTGATGTTGGGTATTTAGACCCAGCAATGAGTGAGTAACTAGGACAGTGTTTAACTGGACAGTTGTCTGGCGGTAGTGTTGGGAACCGAGTAAACGCTTGCATGTTCTGGTTTTATACACATGGCACGGGCTACGGTAAAACCTGCACTTGGCCTTCACAGACCTCAGCCAAGGATGGTGGGCCCCACCCTCTCTGGATCTGGCCCTCCTGCTGTTGCATGAGGCCATCTTGGCTCTTTCGAAGGGAAACGCCAGGAAGGGACAAGAGGATACTTTTCTCAGCAAGGGAAGGAGGTGAGGCTGCTCCTTTCTGCCTCTCTCCCTCTCATGAAGGGCAGAGCCTGGGTGTTAGGTCACCCACTGACTCACTATGGGCACTGGGGAATGTCTTCACCTCGGAGTGTCAACTCAGAGGGACTGTGGCTGAGGAAATATGTTTTCTCAGCATTGATCACGGGGAGATCCAGCCACCCAATCAGGACAGAGAGAAGGATGACAGGACTTGCCTGACGACAGAAAATCCGGTGCGTCATTTGCAGTCTTGGGCTGGTCTGAAGGCATCTCAGGAGCTCAACAGGGACCCGAAGGGAGACATGTTGGGAAATGGGGGGCCTTGGTGCAGGTGTGGTCAAGGACCGGCTCGTTGCTCTGTCCTGGCCGCTCCTTCCTCAGAGAAAACGGGAAGGTTTCTGCTCCTCTTGGCCTGCCATCCTGAAGATTCTAAAGGGGCCGCTGTCCTCAGCCTTAGTCTCACGGAAGCTACAGTGTCTGCCAGCCCCATCTGCTCCGTTGTGCCCGTCTGAACTTGGCGCTTGATTGGGACGATGAATTGGACCCTGGCGGAGGGGGAGATACTTGGTACCACCAGAGACAATCAGAGCTAACGGGTATTGGCCACAGGGCAGGGACCACATGTACAAGAAGCAAAGAGATCCGGGCACGGTAGCACACACCTGCATCCCCAGCCCTCTGGGAGACCAGGGCTGGAAAACTGCTCGATCAAGCCTTGCCTGGACAACTCAGCAATCTTGTAAATTTCTGTCTCAATATAAACAAACAACAACAAACAAATAAATAGGACTTGGGATGCAGGTCAGTGTGAAAGCCTTGGGTTCGATCACTAGTGCCACAAAAGGGAAAAAAAAGATGGAAGGAACAGAAGACCACAGCCGCCTGCCCGTGGCTCTGAAATCCAAACAGCTAACACTTTCTTTTTTCTTCACTATGGCCCAATTTTTATTTGGCAGCAAGTGCGCTCTGATCTGCCGTGAGGCCACCTACAGCCTCCATCCATTCCTCGCAGTGTGGCTATTTCTGCTCGTCCCTGGCGCTGTATCAGTGCATGAGTGTCACTTCCTACACCCCATTTGGGTGCTGCGTGAGACACAGAGCAGGCGCTTCCACTCTCCCCAGCCTCAGGTGCACATTCTGGCAGGTCCCAGCACCGGAGGCCCGGCCGCTGATCCACCTTTCCATGTAAGCTGTGCTTAGGCAATGCCATAGCTGCCTACATTACCCTGAAGAGAGAACATTTTTTAAAGTTATTCCAAGATAAAGACTGCGCAGCACACAGCATGGCGGGACGGAAAATATGAGTGCACTTCCATGGGGGAAGAGACAGATCTTTACAAGATTGAATTGCTGCTCTGTGGAACTTGAAGCCACTGCACACCTCCGCTTCGGCTCTAGAGCTTTATACCATTCGCACATCTCTGCCCTGGTGAGGAAAGCGCAGGTCTCCGCTGACAAGGAGTGAGTGGTGGATAATTAAGTGGGGCTCTTGCGGCAGCAAAAGGATCAGGGAACAGAAACAGAAAGAGGGATAGTGATTGATACTGTGTTTTCAGTAGCTTAATATCAAGAACCAATTTGCTAGGGAAAAATTATTGAGTTATGTAGATCCAGCCTACAACTCAACTCAACTCTGACAAGCCTTTATTCTTGGTAAACATAAAAGCCAAAGTTTCTGCATGTTCTCAAAATTACTTGTTTGACTTACAGCTTTCAATTTGACGTAAGATTTTCATCACCTGTTTATGGAAGAAATACAAGACACCCACAGCTCTGAGCACACCTAAGGCAGGCGAGAGGCAGATCCTCCAGACTCCTTCTCTTTCTGGTGGTTTGAGACTCCACCACAGGGCTGGAGCACTGGAGGCCAAGCCAGAGCCCATGGGATCCACAGTGTCTGATGGTGAAACCCATAGTGTGTGTTTGATGGGAAGATGCGTCTTTTCAGAAAACCTAACTCGCTACCAGGTGAGGCACAGCAGCTCTGAGGAGCCACAGGCCTGCTGGTTGGATTGAATCCAGTTGGAATCTGCAAACCAAGGTGATGGGGTACTTCCCAGAACATGGCCAGGACAACCCATCTCCATGGAGACAGCAGGACCCACAGTCATATGCTTTTAAGGTGATTTTACCTGTAGATGTGTATTCCCATAATATTTTGGGCTGCCATGTACATAAGCTGTTAATGAGCTCAGACTCTCAAAAGATGTTTGTGGGCCCAGATGTTGAAAAGATATATTATTCTTTATTTCCTGACAGCCTTCAGTTGTCTCACACCTTTCCTGCTGGTAGCTACCTGACTGCCTGCCTCATATGAGCCTCCATCATCATGAACGGAGAGGTCAGTAACATCAGGGAATAACTATCAATTTCAGACTTCCAATATTGGCTTCCCCAAGGAATCAAGCCATGTGTTCTGGTGTATATGAAATATAAGTAAATTTTGTGTTAATAAAACATTCCCAAACTTTCTCATTATGTATGTGCAGGTATTTCAACATCTAAAAAATGTGAAGCCAGAAAGACTTCTGATCCTAACCTATCCATCTGATCAAAATTTGACTTTTGGATCACAGGACTCTACTTCTTTGTCAGTCAGCTTTCTGTCACTGTGGCAGAATCGTGAGAAAATCAACTTACAGTGAGATAAGATTCATTCTGGCTCATGGTTTCAAAGGATCCAGTCTGTGGTTGGTAGAGTTCTCTGTGAGGCAGAAAACCATGGCTGGGAGTGTGTGATAGGGGAGGTTGCTCGTCCCATGGTGACCAGGAAGTAAAGACAGAGAGAAAGAGGCCAGGGACGGTCCTAATATTTGCTCTGAGGAAGTGTCCTAAGGACCTGGATGGCCCCACCTCTTAAAGATACCACACCACTTGCCAATGGTGGAGACCAAGCCTTCAACACTTGAGCTTTTGTTTTAATATCCAAACCTTAATAATTATCTAATAACAAAACTAAATATATATTTTTACATTTTTTATTGTTCCCATTTTATTGATATGTGTAAGTGCAAAACATAAAGTTTACATTGATCTCGAGTATTTTGTGCACATACATATCATGGCAAAGTTACAAATCCTTCCCTTCTCTCTTTTTGACCCCCCTCCAGTTCCCTTTATTCCCCCACATTAGGTCATATGAAATAATTGTGCTCTGGGTTTCTCATATCAGAGAGACCATTCGATGTTTCACCTTCTGCTACTGACCCCGTTCACTAAGCATGATGATCTCAAGTTATATCAGTTTACCTATAAAATTGTCCAACCTATCTGTCTTGATAGATGAGCAGTATTCTGTTGTGTATAAATACCACAATTTATGTATCCATTGGCCTGTTGATGGGTATTTTGGTGTCTTCCACATTTTAGCTATTGTTAGTTGTGCTGCTATGAACATGGGTATACATGTATCATTGTTATGTGTTGTTTTTAGCTCTTTTGGGGAGATTCCCAGAAGAGGTATCGCTGGATCTGAAAGGATATTTCTTTCCAGTCTTTTGAGAGACTTCCATACTGCTTTCCATAGTGGTTGTACCGGTGTACATCCCCACCAGCAGTGCAGGAGGGTTCCTTTTTCCCACAGTCTCACCAGCACTGATTGCTATTTGTGTTCTTGATATTTTCCAATCTCTCTTGAGTTAGATGATAGCTTAGTGATATTCTGACTTACATTTCTCTTATGGCTAAGGATGTTGAACATCTTTTCATGTATATATTGGCCATTTGAACTTCTTCATCTGCAAACTGCCTGTTCATTTCTTTTGACCATTTTTCAATAGGGTCTTTGATTTTGAGGGGCTTCCTTTTTATCAGCTCCCTGTATATTCTGGCTATAGGACTTTTATCTGAGGTCTTGGTGGTGAATATTTTTCCCAGTGTAAGGAAAGAACAAATTCTGTTTCAAGAAAAGTAAATAATTACTAATGATCAAACAGTTGTGTGAATCCAGGGCAGTCTGTAATGATACTGACTTTGACCATAAGCATAATTGTGCTCTTTGTATAAGGCACTTGACTTTTTGAGGTTGGGGAACCAGCTCAGAATCTATTTCCCATAAGGCAAACCATCATGTCAAGGTTTCTGAAACATGTGTGTTAGTCTTGATGATGAGAGCACAAAACACTTGTGTAAAATATATGTGGCATCATACCGTTAACAGAATGTCGCTCTTGGATGGTGAGGCTTCACACGGTGCTCTGGAAGGCAAGAGAGTGTCTCCCCCAAGGGCCACCAGGTGCTTAGATGGTCCCCACGAGCTGCAAGGGGCGTCCATCACACTGCCTTCCTGGGCAGCGATGCTGCCAGCCATAAACCAAAGAAACCGCTGCATCTATTGTGCCATAATTCCAGCCACTTTAAGGCACTATCAGTTATACCCTCTAAACACAACCAAACCTCAATCAAAATGTATTTCATGTCAGAATTTTATCATAGTTATAAACCCGATCAGGACTTGAAAGCACTGTGCATTAAATTTATCCACACTGCAAGGCAGAAGCGGAGGGGGCGGGAGTCTCATTTGTTGGTTTGTCTTAACTCCAGTACAGTGCAAAACGACATGACCACTCTTTCCTGAACGTGCCCTCTGACCTGAGCCCACCACTGCAGTTAAGGTGCATATTTCTTCTAAAGTGTTTTGGAATCATAAATTGATGAGCCAAATGTTTCTTATTTGGAGATGCTTCTTTAACACAAGTAGAAATTCAAGGGGTTAAGAAGTAGGAATATCTGTAGGGGTAGCTGTCAGTATCTAGTCCTAAATTTATTACCCGTGGATGTACAGGGGACTTTTAAAAATCTGATGACCAAGCACCATTTCTGAACAACAAAAACCAAACCTTTCCAGGAGTGCCAAGTGTTTAAGACATGATTTCCTAAGCAACTTTGCTGTTCTGTGAGAGCGAACAACCAAGACCTAAGCCAATTTCTAGACTGAGAGGCAGGCGAGTCACCTTGGATCTGTTAGAGTGTGTACCCTGGCTCGGGAATCTCCGGGCAGGACCTGAAATTTGCACTTTTAAATAGTCATCACGAGTTGCCTGAGGCGCTGGTCTAGCAAGATCCACTGCGTTGGAGAGACTAGAGTGCCTAAGCTAATACAGAAACCTGTCACATTCCCCGAGGGCACTGGTAGCACCCCGTGGCCTTCCCTGAGGGAAGCCCTTATGGCCCCAAAGATGGCAGCACACACCTCCCTCCTGACAGTCCTTCTGCCTCAGGGCCGTGACGTCACTACCAAGA